>JAKSZU010000005.1:80970397-81255397 GCA_026018925.1 Tupaia tana
TTGAAAGGTTGCTTGTGTCCAGGAACATATATTTTCTCTAGGTTTTTTTATTTGTTGGTGTATAGTTCTTTATAATAGTCCTTGATGATCTTTGATTTTCTGCATCTTTAGTTGTAATATCGCTTTTAATTTTTTGATATTAAATGGCTCTTCTTTTTTAAACTAAAAAATAGTTTGTCAAATTTGCTTACTTTTTAAAGAAAAGTCATATTTTATTTTATTGTCTTTGTATTTTTTAATCTCAATTATGTTTATTTCTGGTCCACTCATTATTTATTTTTTTCTGCTAACTTTAGGTTTGATTTTTTTCTTCCTTTGTCTACCTCCTTAAGATGTATCATTAGGTTTTTAGTTGAAAGTTTTCTGATTTATTGATGTTTGTGTTTATTGCTCTATACTTCCCTCTTAGCATTGCTTTTGCTGGATGTCAAAGGATTTGGTATGCTATTTTTCCATTCTTATTTGTTTCAATATTTCTAAATTTTCATCATAATTCCTTTATTGACTCAATGGTTATTCAAGAGCAAGTTGGTAAATTCCCATTTGTTTGTATAGTTCCCAACACTTGTCTTGTTATTATTTTCTAATCCACTGTTATCAGTTTAAAAACACTTACGTAATGTTGAGTTTTAAAAACTTTGTTGAGACTTGATATTTGGTTGATCCATAATATGGCCAGCCCTAGAGAATATCTCACATATTGATGAGAAGCATATGTATTCTGTGACTGTTGAATAAAATATTCTCTAAATGTCTGTTTGATTAATTTAGTCAAGAACACAGTTTCTTTATAGAATTTCTGTCTAGATGATATATCCAAAGAATAATGGAAGTTTCTAAATATTATTGTATTGGGCTCTAACTCTGCTTTAAATATAATACTATTTGCTTTATACGTTTGGGTGCTCCAATATGGGAACAAATATTGGGTTGTCAGTAAAGTCATATGCAAAAATGCATCATGACTTTTCTGACAATGACAACCCAATGTATTTTTAACTGCTATAGCCTTGTGCTGAATTATACTCTATCATTTTATGAAGTAAAATAAACTTTAAGTAAAAACCCAAAAGATCTTTATTTTTTACTTAAAGTTTATAATTTTAATATGAATATGGTTACTGTCCTTGCTTTTGTTTTCCCTTTGTGTGTAATGTCTTTTTTCATCTCTTCACTTTTAGTTGATTTGTGTTTTTACTTTCTTATAGTCAGCACACATGTGGGTCTTGTTTTTTGGCTTGGTGTGTGTGTGTGTGTGTGTGTGTGTGTGTGTATGTGTGCTATTTTGTTTCCTGTTAATACAGAAATTATCTTTTTTTAATTTTTTTAATTTTAAAATTTTTTTTAGACATTCAGTCACATTATTTAGCTTACAAAGTGAACATTTCAATATGTGAACATTTCTCTCCAGTCCAGTTGATCAAAATATCTTCAACAGATAACACCATACCTCCCTGTCCCATCAATTAAGTTTTATTTGTTTTATTGCATCAAGGTTATTATTGATGGATGAGGATTTGCTGCATTCATTTTCTTAGCTTTATGGTTATTTCATGGTTCCTTTATTTCTTTTTCCTTTCTTTCTTCCATCCTTCTTTATTTTTCTTTGCAGTTTGGTGGTTTTGGCTAGTGCCTAGTTTTGACTCCTTTTACATTTCTATTTCTGTCCTTTAACTGAAATGCCTCTGCTCTAACCTCTCCTTCCAGACAACACTTAATGAGGTAGAGTGGTCTATGTCTTCTATCTATCTCTGTCTCTTTCTCTTTCACTCACAAAGTTTTTCTTTTTTTAAATATATTTTCTAAACTCTGTAAGTACTGTCTCTTGTCTCTGATCTCTCTGTTATCTTGCTAATTTCAGAAACCATCTATGTCTGAGTTGGGCCTGGCCCTACTCCTTTAACTGAAGTGCCTTTGCTCCAACTTCTCCTTCCAGCTCAACACTGAGTGAGGTAGGGCAGATTCTACATGTCTGTCCTACCACAGAGTTTTATATTAAGAAATTCCAAAATATAGCATGGAAAAATGAGATCAGTATATGAATTTATTTTGGTACAAAAAAACTTGAAATCCATGCATATATTTTTTCATTATATGCATTTTCCATAAACGTACTTACACGTGCCTTCATGATGGTATTTACCATCTTTTTAAATATAGATTCAAAACTGTCCTAAGCATTTTTTATAGAACTGGCATCATAGAGACGAATTCCCTCAGTTTTTGCTTCTCTAGGAGAAACTTTATTTCTGAAGGGTAGCTTTGCTGGATATAGTATTTTTAGGTAACAGTTTTTTGTTTGTTTGTTATGGGGCAGGAAATTTCTGCACTGTATATGTAATCTCAGTCTCTTTATAATGTTTCTGTCTAGAAATCTGTTGTTAGTAATGGAATTTCTCTTACATGTGACTCAACAAATTTGTTTTTGACTTTTGACAGTTTGAAATAGTGATCTTGCAGATAGTGGGTTTTTGTATTTTTTGTGTGTATGTGTGTGAACTTTTTTTGTTTTTTGTTTTGTTTTGTTTTATTTTGTTTTGCTTTTTACTTTGCTTTGTTTCGGTTCTTTGAGAAAAAGATACAGGCCCCCGACTGTGTCTTGTCATCCTTCCAATTCCAAGTCTTCCAGTCAGTGAGGATCATTGGATCCCCCTAATTTATTCAGACTAACCTGGTATTGAAACTCTTAGTCTTCCCATATGTTTCCAGGATCACACAATTACAGGCCCTACCACCTATAATACTATGCTGGGCCATAAAGAGTGTCTTTAAATTGAATCTATTTGTAATATTTGAACGTCCTGAATCCAGATGCCCATATATCTTCCAAGGTTTGGAAAGACGTCTTTCATGTCTTTTCCATCTGTCTTCTTCTGAAATTACTATGTAATGTGTCTTTACTGAATGATGTTCCATAGGGATCATAGGCTTTTTTTTTTCTTCTATTTTTTTTTCTTCTTTTTTATGTTATGTTATTTATTTATTTATTTGTATATACATTCAGTCACATTGTTTAGCTTACAATGTGAGCATTTCAATATGTGAACATTTCTCCCCAGTCCCATTGATCAAAGTATCTTCAACCGATAACACCACACTTCCCCATCCTGTCAATGTTCTACCTTTTCCTCTCCCCTCCCCGATAGAGTTACTTCAAAAGGCCCACATTCAAGTTTAGAAGATCTTTGCTCTGTTTGATTTATTCTGCTTTTGAGACTGTTGTATTAGGACAGTGGGCAATACCACACTGGCAGCTCCTGGCATGGCACATAGCTGTGGGTGACTCAACTGACTATCCCACAAGCCAAAGGTAGATGACACCACCCCAGTGGCTCTCAGTGTACTTTGCAGCTTTGGGAAGGTCACCAATTGTTTTGCTGAGCTGTGGATGGGCAGCACTATTCTGGTAGCCACTGGCACATCTGACTGGCTGTGGGTGGCTAACCTGGCTCTTTCCCTAGGCTGTGGGTAGATGTGGTCTTAAGATAGTGCCATGAGGCAGCAGCCTGTAGAGGGGAATGTACAAAATAAACTAAGCTCCTTCCCTGGAGTAATGCAGTGGTGCAGAATACCTGGAAGTCTCTTAATTTGGGCTTAGACTCTGTGAGGTCTGCAGGATTTTTCCGCAGTAAAGACTAGGTATCTGTGGCATTAATGATACCTGCTTGGGGCCTCAGGTAACTTTCTCCACATGTGAAACATGCCTTCTTGTATCAAGATGAACTTAATTGAGGAGATGAAATGGTAGATGTAGGGTGCTCTGTTCCCACCTTTATAAAGCGCTTGAGTCTTTGTTCACAACAACCACATTATCACGGCACTTCATCACTCTCCTTCAGACACTCTATCTGAATAGCAGTTTATGCTCTGTTCTAGTCTTTTTACTTGGGAGGGGCACCATAGTTATTCCCAGTCAACCATCTCACTGCTAAGTTTTCACATCCTTCTTAATCCTTAAAACTACTGAGCAGTATTCATCTTCTCCATTTGTTTTTAGGTCCCATGATAATAATGGCAATGCCCATACTGCTCACCATTTCATCGTCTGAGAATAATTATCACTTGATAATTACAATATAGTATCACATAAATATAGAAAAAACACACTGATAGCATAGAATAGACCCTAGAAACTCAGGTGAGATTTGAGGGATTAGAGGCAGCTGTGTACAGACAATTGCAGCATAATTGAATAAATATTTATGAAAAATAGAGTCTGTGTGTATTTATTTTTTACATTGTGGGATTTCTTAAC
The DNA here is from genome assembly GCA_026018925.1 of Tupaia tana. Lineage (NCBI taxonomy): Eukaryota > Metazoa > Chordata > Mammalia > Scandentia > Tupaiidae > Tupaia > Tupaia tana. Next base: position 80,974,653 of record JAKSZU010000005.1, read on the forward strand.
TTTTGCTATTAGACATGTTATATTATGTAATAGTAATTAAAATATAAGCCTTTAATGTGATAATTTATGTTTCATTAGATAGCAATTGGGCTGTTTTAATGTTTGCTCTAGACTGTTGTCAGAGGCTTTTAATTTCTCTACTTAATTTTGTCTTCCTCTGGTATTGGGATTCTCTCTATACTGTTCCTTAGAGATTAAGCATCTTTATTTTCACTTATCATATATTGTGATTATACTGGAACTCTATTATTTTGATAATAAGACATGGAAGAAGAGTATTTTATATAATCTTCTGAAAAAATTCAATCTCTAATTATTGTTTTTTTCTATATATCTCTTTAAATTCAGTCTCTTCATGATTGTGTTTTCATTCCCTTTAGTGAAAAAAAAAATACTGGAGGGAGCTCAAGGGAAAAGAAATTGTTTTTTTCTTGGAGGTACTAGTTTTCTGACAACATTCTTTAGCCTATAAAGTAGCCATATGTTATGGAGATGTCCCTCACGGTATGGTTACTCTTTCCTTCTAACTGTTAGTAAGGTGAGATCCTTCTTGAATTCTAAGAGTGTAGGATTTCTAGAGGAAAACTTCTTGGCATGGAGAGTTTCTCAGTCCCATCCCTGTCCACACTCGCTTCTAGTAATTCATGTGTTTCTACCAGTTTGTAATTCCATTTTTGTTTCCTAGGTAATTAGGTCTCAGCTGCAAATCTCTGGATTTGCCCAACTTTCTGGATTTTGGAGTAATGGTTTGCTTGCAACCTCAATTCTCTAATGGGTCTAATAAAAGTCATTGATTTATAATTTGCCCTGGTATTTATTTTAAGAACAGGAATAATTTAAAAGATCTTTGCATGTCAAAGATGAAACCAAAAGACTCTTTTCCAGTATATCTTAAATTAGTTACCATTTTATACTCAGAGAAAAAATGTATTTTTAAAATGTAACTGGATAAGCAGATGAGGTGCATTCTTCATTGTTGAGGGAGCAATGGAATTCTACATTCTATTTTACTTCTATAAATGTTGGTTTACCTAATATATAGCTATTGGAACACAGAAACACCTTATGGACAACTATTCAGTTTACTATAAAGGGATCCTATTAGGTATCGTAACTTCTCACACATGTCAGGAACAAATACAAGAACAAGACTGTAAACATCAGAGAAAGTGATAAAAACGTATCTTCAGGCATATCCCTATTATCTGTTATCTTGTTGAGGCTCATTGTATTTTGCATGTTATATGACTATTATTTGGCCAGAGAAACTAGTTTTATGCTGTAAAGGTTGGCTAGCCTATAGTGTATCTAGGTAAAGAGGGTAAGGGAGGAATTTTAAAAAGTGCATGCCCTTCAAATTATTATAATCAAAATACATCTCTTTGTATAACCTACCCCACTTGCTGCTACTGGGTGGAGAGCAAGTGTCAGGAGCTAGAAAGTTTTGTCTTTGCAGAGTGATTGAATGAGGATGAGAATGCCAATTCAGCCACAGTGGTATGTATAACTAAGACTCTGTGCTTCCAGGTAGTGAACACATGGGAGGCCCAGGCTCAACTCCAAGTCTAATGTAAAGACTAGGTACAATGGCATATGCTTGTAATCCTAGCAATTTAGGGAAGCTGAGGTAGTCAAAACATAAGCTTGAGGTTGGCCTGGACAACATAGTTTGGACCTGTCTTAAGTAAAGAATCAAACATAGTGACATGTACCTCTATCCCCAAACAGAAGTCTGAGTCATAAGAATCAAAAGATAGGGAACCAGCAGTTAGCGTAATGGCTATGTCGCTGGACTCCCACGTAGTCGACCGCGGTTCGCGTCTCGGACCCGGTGGCTTACAACTCACGCCGGGCGCGTGTGCGTGCGTGCCCAAGATCCCGAGAGGAGAATGGAGGAGAAGGGATTGCGGCGTGACCATCCCCCCTGGGGGGTGATTTCTCGCTTTCTGTCTCTATGTCTCTCTCTGTCTGTCTGGCGAGCGCACGCGCCCTATAGCGAAAAAAACCTCTCCAAAAAAAAAAAAAGAAAAAAAAAAAAAAAAAAAGAATCAAAAGATAGTGAAACTCTGTCTTAAAAAAAAAATCAAGTGGAAAGGAGATGATGCAGTGGTTAATGTGCTAGATCCCATATGACTGACTGCACGGCTCAAATCCTGGACAGAACGGTTTGGAAAACGTGCTGGGAGTGTGTGCATGCATGCCCAAAATCCTAAAGGGAGAATGAAGATGGGATTTTAGCATGGTCATCTTCCCTAAGAGGCAATTTCTCACTCTCTCTCCCCCACACCCGGACGAGCACATGTGCTTTATAGCAAATGAATAAATAAACGAAAAACAACAAATCAAGCCAAACAAAACAAAACACATGATACATATGCCAATTATGAACTGAGGGACCAAAAATGTCTTAAAAACAATGAGTTTTCTGAAACTATTAATTATGTACCTAAACATAGTACCTAAATGTTTCATTTAAATACCTCAATGTTGGGCTGATGGTGTAACGGTTATGTCACTGAACTCTCATATGATTGACTGTGGTTCAAGTCCCAGACCTGGTGCTTTGAAACTCATGCCGGGCAACTGTACATACATGCTCAAAGTCCTGAGACAAAGTGGAGGAGAAGGGATTGTGCTGTGACCGTTCCCCCTCGTGGGTAATTTTTCGCTTTCTGTCTTTCTGTCTCTCTTTACTTCTGACTAGCACATGTGCCCTATAAAAAAAAATCTCTCCAAATCCATAAATAAATACCTCAATGTTGGATCAGTTCCATGGCCTAGTGGGTAAAAGGAGTTGGATCCCACGTGGCTGGGTATGAGGTCTGAATTCTTAACCTGGTATTTGTAAAACATGTGAGGCATGTGTTGTGGATGCCCAAAGTCTGGACAGGATGAAGAGATAGATGGGAAAGACTTCGATGTGACTGTCCCTTACTGGGGGCTGCCTTTTCTCTCTCCTTCTCTCCCTGTGTCTTTCTGGTGAGAGCATGTACCCATAGACAAATTAGTTAACTAAGTAAAATAATGAATAAATAAATAAAATAGTTAAATATTCATATTTTCTTATGAAGTCAAAATTCTGCCAAACATGCATGCAAATGATTAACTGAACCTATGTGGCAGACTTATTTTAAATGGGAATGCATTTTCTAGGCATCAACATTATATTTTATACATTCACTGTATTTTGTGGTCCCCTCTAAACAACCAAATTTACGTGGTCTGAAGTGTACCCACACAATAAAATTTCAAGAAGCTGAAATAAATGAAAAGACTTGGTATATTTTTTCATTACGGGTACTTAATTTATATTGCTATATAATTATATAAATAGTTGAGTGTATAAAATGGTATGCCACAGATTTTCGAAGTCTTCTTTTAGTTTATAAGATGTTGTGTTGTAATGCTATTACATTATTGTATATTTATGCTATTATAGGCCACTTTATTTTCCCTATTCAAGTGGAATGTGACATTCATGACTTAGGTATTATAGCAAATTAAAGTTTCCCTCTACTTCTGACACAATGGGTGACTTTATGCTCTTTTACCGAGTATACTGTTCTCACCAACTGGACTGCTTAAACATTCATCTCTTCAATGGCTATAAAAATATTATCCATCACTGAAGAGTCAACCAAAGGTCTACATTTTTTAGCAGCCTTCACAGAAATGCCTACCTCATGAATTATATCACCATAACTGAAAACTAAATTGGTTTTATTTTGTATGAGCAGTTGACAAAATAAATTATTGCCCTACATATGTAAAATGTAATAAATGATATCTTAAAAGATAAGAGGAAGAGGGATTAGGACTATGGGGCTGGTAGGACAGACTATAATATTACACGGTATTTTAAATTGGGCATCATTGAAAGAGGGAAATTTTAGGAATGACCTAAAAGTGTGAGGAAATTAGCAATGGGGATAGCTGGGAAAAAGAGTATTCTAGGCAAAAAGAAGAGCCAGAGCTAATTCCTAAAACAAGAATACACCTAGTATTCCAGAAAGAGCAAGAACACTTGTGGTTGCAGTTCAGTTACTGAGAATGCAACATTAGGAAGTTGTCTCTTCATGATCTGTGACATTCATCCACATTTTAAGATTTTTTTCATAAATTTTAGAGGATTGCACCAGTTGATGGTGTGATAGTTATGGCAGCTGGATTCTACATGGCCCACTATGTAGTTTAAGTCCTGAATCCAGAAGCTTGAAAAATATGCAGGGTACATGTGCATGTGTGCCCAAAATCCCAAAAGGAGGGAGAAATGAAGAAGAGATTGCCCTGTGACCTTCCCCAGTGGAGGGAGCTTTCTCACTTTCTCTCTTTCTTTTTCTATCTCTCTCTGGTGAGTGTCTTAACCTCTAGCAAATTAAAAAGAAAGAAAAAAAAAGAAAAATAAATTAGATGTTAATACATTTTATAACAGTGAACAAGACAGATGCTGTTGTGAACTTTAAGTGGTCCATTGCGCTGGCTCCTTCTAGAAGAAGCTCAGCCATGTGGCCCGTGGGTAACTCTCTCATCTGTGCTCAGAGCATGTGAGAATTGCAGCAATCTCTAGGAATAAAGATTACTGATGCCCAGATTGGTGTTGAGGGCCATTGGGGTCCTCTTGCATACCTTTTCCTCAAAGGAAGAAGGCCCTTTTCCTCTCCAGCTGACCCAGACTAAGGTATGGGATGGCAGAGGCGGGATGGCAGAGGTAAGATGACTCTTTTCTTTTCTATATTATCATTCTGGATTTCTGTGCCTCTGCTGATCTTTTGCTGTTCTATAGTGCTCTCTTTTAGTCATTTTGCTCAAAATGTAGCTGTTTATTTATTGTTTGTTTTATTTTGTGTTGGAGATAGGAGAAGACAAGCAGTAGGAACTTCTAGTCAGTCACGTTAGTGAACCTTCCAAAGCAAGCATTTATGTTTTAATGTAGAATTTTACTCCCTCTAGAGGATCAAGCCTTCTGTCAAAGTTATTAACCCAAGGAAAATTACCAAGCAACTATTATTTGTCACTCTATTTAAAATAAGTAATTTAAAATGTTCAAAGGTTAAGAACAAAGAAATTCCTTAATTAGCCACTAGAAAATCTGCTCACATTATAGAGAGTAAAATGATTGCTCTATGCTGCAAGAAGAATCTATCTGATAATTAAAAACAAACACTTACTGAGTTCTTAATATTTACCAGTTAATTTGATTAATATGTGGCAACTGGGGAAAAACTATTAACTTTACAGATAAGAAGATTGAGGCACAGAGTATTTGAAAGAATTATTCAATGTCACACAACTGAGATGTGGAGAAATGAGATTTAGTCCGGGTTGCTTGACTAATGGTCCAGCTTTATATCTATTATATTATCTTATGTTATGATCACATTACTATGAGATTAAAGGCAAGATTATAGTTCTTATTTTATGATTTTATCTATGTGACTATATCTGCAAATCAAGAGGCAAATAAAAAAGATTAAAAAAGAATTAGAAGGAGACATGAAACAGCTATTGTAATGTATTATTACTTTTAATATTTAAAATAATTATAATAATAATACATACTAATATCTTTTATTCATGGGGTTCTGAACATAGCAGGTACCTTAACCATAACTATAAATATAAAAACACTGATTTAATCTCTGTATTAATTTATGTAATAACGAATAGATGAAGACCACCTGGACTATAATGTATCCCCAAAATTTCACTTTATATGTAGTATTATTTCTAAATAATTAGAGTTGACAATGACTTGTTAATAAGGGTTAAGGTAAAAGGATATACTAAACTGTAGGAAACCATCATAGTGGGGGGATTATGAGAGGTTTTCATATTCCTTCATTATGGTATTCTATCCCTAATTTGTTATATTAATATTTCAAAAGCCTCATCATGATAATAGCAAATAAAAGCTACAGAAACACATTTATTTCAACTGGTAAACATGTTAAATTCTAATCAAGTTAAAATTTTATTGCAAACTCCTTATTTTAAGTTGTGTAGCTTAGGCTTCATGTAAATTTCAAGGTTTTAGAAGCTCACATCAACTAGTTTAATAATGGTTATATAAATGATCATTATTATTTCTTGCTGTTATCACACTATAACAAATAAATTATGTAACAAATGTTTACAATGCCCCAGAGTTATTTTATCAATTTGTTCTACTAAATTATTTTTGTTTAACTGACAAAACTTTCTAACACATAATGATAATTAAGAAACTTTGTAATGTAAAATATTTTAACATGACATAAAAATACATCTAAAACATCTCATTAATACATAAAACTATTTATGCTGATATATTTATGCAGATACATCTTAAATTACAATTATTATAATTTATACACTTTAATACTCACACTGAATCACTTTCAACACACACTTTGCTACACAAACTAAACAGATACTTATCTATTCAGAAACTCTTACATTTAAAAAAGGTTTATGATCTTACCCAGATCGATTAAGAATTTACTTTGAAGTTTGTGAAATAAGATCTCTGCAGAAGACTGAATGCTTATATCTTTTCAAAATTTATTGTTGAAACCTTAACCTCTAAAATAATTTTAGTAGGTGAAGCCTGTGGAAGATGACTAGGTCATGAGGGCAAAACCCTAAATTATTGAAATTAGTGCTTTTATAAAGAGAGTCAGACAGCAAGTTGGCCCCTTCTACCGTGTGTGAGCACTACCTACTATGGATGAGTGGGTCCCTTTACTTATGCATTAAAATCTGATGAGTCATTTCAGGAATGTGTTGAGAGCATGGCAGATTATGATGTTGAAATGTAGTCTTTGAGATTAGTATTAAGATCATTGGGGTGAGCTCCAATGATTAGATCCTGGTGGGTTTATAAAAAAAAAGGAAATGAGACAGACAGACACATGCTTGGCTCTGCTCAAGCTCTTGCCACTTGATGTCTTGCACCACCGCAGAACTCCACCAGCCATACAGTCATACAGCTCAAGGACTCTGAAGTAGAGATCAGGACCTTAATAGACATCCATTCTGCTGCTACCTTGATCTTGTACTTCTCAGTTTGAGGCACGGTGACAAACATTTTTATTTTCCTGCTATCCAATACGTGGCATTTTGTTATAACAGCCTGAATGGACGAGACATTCTCATACATAATTAGAAAAATACCAACAAAATGGTAAGAATATTTCTTAAATTGATCTTCAAATACTAAAATTATGATAAAAATTATAAGAACAATATACATATTATGTTAACAATTCATAAAATTTTGTTTATTGAGAGTTTCCTAGGCAGAAAAATGTTTGGACAATTATTTTGTGAGGAAGATATACGACTATTGTATTATTCAATATAATCTGACCTTCTATAAGCTTTTGATAAAAATCATCAAAGGGCCAGCCCATCGTGCAGTGATTAAAGCAACTGGATTTCACGTCACCAACTGTGTGGTTCAAGTCCTGGATTGGGTGATTTGAGAAACTCATTGAACTTTTGTGCATGGTCAAAACTTGAAAAGAAGGGGGACCAGCAGTTAGCGTAATGGCTATGTCGCTGGACTCCCACGTAGTCGACCGTGGTTCGCGTCCTGGACCCGGTGGCTTAAACTCACGCCGGGCGCGTGTGCGTGCATGCCCAAGATCCCGAGAGGAGAATGGAGGAGAAGGGATTGCGGCGTGGCCATCCCCCTCGGGGGGGTGATTTCTGCTTTCTGTCTGTCTGGCAAGCGCACGTGCTCTATAGCAAAAAATATCTCTCCCCAAAAAAAGAAAAAAAAAAAAAACTTGAAAAGAAGGGAGAAATAGAGAAGAAGCGATTGCAGTGTGACCATTCCACATAAGCGGTGTTTTCTCACTTTCCTTATCTGTCTTTCTGGCAAGTGCACACACAGGATCTGGGAAAACTTTAAACAAAATGAAACAAATCCTGAATGTTAGAGAAATATTTTTCCTTGAATTGTTGAGCCATGAGTGGAAGTTATGCACTCATGGTAATTGGTAATGGTGGTTGTAGGCAGATACTGTATTCATTTATTCACTTAGTTATATTTCTCATCCAATACTTTTTCTAAGACATATAGATATTTTAATCATTCATTTAATATTGAGCTTTAAACTCAATTAGAATGCCTAGGGGCAAACTATGAAGAAAAAATATATACCCAGATTAATTTAAGCTAATAATTATATTGTATAAAAATGATGATCTCTTCTCATGTCTTAACGCCTCCTGAAGCATATTATGATCCTTCCCTTCTACCTTATGTCTTAACATTTGATGGGAATAAATATAAATAATGTGTTGTTTAAATGTTTTAGTTTAAATCAATTAATCATAACAATCTAGAAAGGTTGTCAAAACATTTCAAGTATTCAGGAATTTCCCATTTAAACAAACTAATTTAAAAATGAGATTATTTTTCCTTCTTTCTTTGTATATAATTATCATAGAAATAACATTTAATGTAAGCCATTTTTACTACCCAATTTAATATGCTCTCACTTAAATAAAACCTTTTCTGGGGAAATAAAAAAGTATGTAAGTATACAGATTACACTTACGTCTGTGGGATTTAATCGCAGAGCATATTTCTTGATTTTTTTTTCTTTTTAATGTCTACCCTTTTAAAATTCAAGTAAAAAAAAACCACTCTTTAGATACCTGTAAGAAAATATAAATGACCAAGTTTACTTCAAGCAGGCAAATTTTTTGTAATGTTAGGAAGTTATATTCCCAGTCCCACGCACTTACCAAATAGGTGAGAGGTCCTGTGATGAGCTCCTTTTTCCTTCCCTTGTTCAATAATATTTCCGCTCTTCATTCTGGACTGGAGTTGTTAAACAGGTGAAAGGGAGATGAGTGAGAACTGTGAAGGTGGTTGGAGAGTTGTTTCTTGCCTACTTTCATTAAAAGATGCACGACTACCTTGAGGGTCTAGTTGTGTTTAAGGCTGATTTCTTCTCTTGTGCCTTCAGTAGCTTTGTAGACCTTTTCTCACACACACACACTCACACATGTGCATGTAAACACACACACATGCCAAAAGTGACTATTGATTTGATGTTTAGGTGTCTCTAGCAGAGTGCTGAAGGTGGCATTTGCCAGACTTTGAGAAATGATTGTTAGAATTTCAAGAATTTAGTGAATAGTTTACTAACCAATGCTTTTATGAAAATTAAATTACATAAATATGACATTTAATTTTTTTAAAATAATACATACCAAAATCTCATTACTTTAATTTTACGATTCTACATGCTTTTGAGGTGATTCCTGGCTCACTCCTCTATGATGGAAATATTATATAGTGGTTTCCTTCCACACATCTCTTCATAAGTCAACATTCAATGATGTCAAGTTGGCAGCTTAAAAATCAACCACGGTGGAGGTACTTAGATCACAGAAAATAGAAAACACTACCAAGCCAGGTACTCTTTTTCTTCAGTGTCTATATTCAGTACAGGAAGTAAAAAATATTAGTAACAGATAAACTTTTATAAGCTGTTATAGCTATTATTTGTGAACAGCCCCAAAATTAAGAAAATATCTTTCCAGTTTTCAAGAAGTAAAATAATACGCAGGAAATAAGTTAGTAATTGATTGTAAAATAATTGAAGTTCTGACATGCATTGTTATTTTTTATATTAATCTTGTTTATTAATATAACAACTATTATGTAAGAACTATATTATTTTATCTATTACCACAATGTTTTTCTACAGATATGAGTTGGATGAAAATCAATGAAAATATTTTTTATGAGAATTGCTGTGCAATATAAAATTTATAATAAACAATATTATATATTTGTTATTTTAAAACTTAATGCTATACCTCCTATGTATTAATACATTTTGTAAAGTGTGTGCGTGTGTGTGTAGGCATATATATATGTAATACAGGCTAACTTATTTTTTTTACAGAGAACTAGTGGTTAAACATTACCATATTTTGGCTGATGATTTTTTTATCTCCCCAAACCCATAAGAATCCATTTTCACAATACTAAGACCTAAGGAGTAAGAGAAACTGGTATAAAATGCCAGGTCTCTGTAAATGTGACCAATTGTGTGGTTCACTAGAAATACGCATAGATCTTTTATAGCAAAAATTCCGAGTACAAGAAATGTACCTAATGGATAAAGACATACATAGAATAAAAGGAGAAGGGCTGGAAAACGGTATCCCACACAAATAGAAATCAAAAAAGGACTGGAGTCATGATACTGATTTCAGACATAATATGCTTTAAGATGAAAGCTGTAAGGAAAGACAAAGAAGGGCATTATATAGTAGTAAAAGGGTTAACTCATTAAGAAGACATAAAACTTATAAATATCTATACACCCAAATCAGGAGCACCTAAATATGTGAAGGAAAGACGCTAAAGCTAAAAGTAGAGATAGGCTGCAACACTATAATTGTCGGCGATCTCATCACCCCATTATATCCTTTAGACAGATCATCTAGACAAAAAGTAAGCCGAGACATACAGGACCAAAACAATACTATAAATCAAATGGACTTGACAGATAGCTATAGAACGTGCCACTCTAAGACCACAAAATATACACTTTTCTCACCCCCCACATGGACCCTTTTCAAAGATTGACCATATACTAGGGCACAAATCAAGTCTTTACAGATTCACGGGCATAGAAATTATATCCAGCACCTTCTCTGACCATGATGGGATTAAACTTGATATTAATTTCAGGAAAAATCCTTGAAAATACACAGACACATAGAAACTTAAAAACTTACTCCCAAATGACTTTTCAGCTACTGAAGAAATTAAGTCTGAAAGCAAAACATTTGTGGAAACAAATGATAATGAATACATAAGTTTCTATATTCTATGGGACACTGCAAAAGCGGTCATAAAGGAAAATTCATAGCAATTACTGTACATAAGAAATAGATGGAAAGGTGGCAAATAGACAACCTAACATCATACCTCAGGGAACTGGAAAAACAACAACAACAACAAAAAGTGCCAGGTGATAGAAATAATAAAGATTCAAGCAGAAATACATGATATAGAAAATAAACTACACAGAAAATAAATGAAAGCAAAAGCTGGTTCTTTGAAAAAATTGACATGATCGACACACCATTAGCTAGACTGATTAAGAAGAAATGAGAAAGAAACCAGATAAATCAAATATGTAATGAATTAGGCAATATTACAACAGATACAATAGAAATATAAAATATCATTAAAGGATACAATGAGCAACTATATACCAAGAAACAAGAGAACATAGATGAGATAGACACATTTTAGGATGCACATAAGCTACCAAGATTGAATCAGGAGGACCTAAAAAGCCTGAATAGACCCATAACAAGCAATGAGATTGAATCAGTAATAAACAACCTCCCAAAAAAGAAAAGCCCAGGTCCTAATAGCTTTACTTAGGAATTCTACAAAACTTTTAAAGAAGAGTTAACCCCTATTCCACTCGAATTATTTCTAAAGATCCAAAATGATGGAAACTTTCCAAATTCCTTTTATGAAGCTTCCATCATCCTCATTCCCAAAACAATTAAAGACATGATAAAAAGTAAAACAACAGACCAATATCTCTGATGAATATAGATGCAAAAATTTAAAATGGGGTACTTGCAAATCATATCAACAGCATATAAAAAAATTATTCATCATGACTAGGTAAGCTTTATTTCAGGGATGCAAAGGTGGCTCAACATACAGAAAAACCATAAATGTAATGAACCATATTAGCAGATAGAAAGGCAAAAACCATATAATATTTCAATTGATGCAGAAAAAGCATCCGCCAAAATTCAACATCTCTTCATGATTAAGACTTGTAGCAAAATTGGCATAGAGGAGTCATTTCTCAACACAATAAAAATCATATATGAAAAACCTATAAAACTGGTACAAGAGAAGCCTGTCTACTTTCTTCACTCCTTTTCAATGTAGTACTGGAAGTTCTAGCCAATGCAATCAGAAAAGAGAATAAAGTAAGTCATTAAAATAGGCAAGGAGAGTTTAAATTATATCTATTTGCAGATGACATAATGGTATACATAGAAGACCCAAAGATATTCATGAAGAACTTATCAAAGTAATAAATGAATAGAGTAAAATAGCAGGATACAAAATCAATACTGAAAATTCGATAGCATTTTTATATACAAACAGCAAGCTGACTGAGGTAGAACTGAAGAAAGGAATTTTACTATAGCCACAAAATGTATGAGATATCTAGGGATAAACCTAACTAAAGAAGTCAAAGAACTTTACAAGGAAAACTATGAAACTCTTTTAAAAGATATTGAAAAAGACACAAAAAAGTAGAAGGACATTCCATGTTCTTGGATCGGAAGAATTAATATAAACAAAAAGGCAATTCTACCAAATTAATCTACATATTTAATATAATTCCAACCAAATTATGAGAGACATTCTTCAGATATCTAGAAAAGAAAATTATAGACCTTGTCTGAAATCATAAATGACCCTGTATTGACAAAGCAATCTTGCACATGAAAAGTGGAGTGAGTGGCATTTTACTACCTGACTCCAAAATATACCATAATTCTGTAATAATAAAATAATACAATAAACTGAGTTTTGAGAAAGAATACCAGTTAATCCAGTGGGAAAAGGAAAACCTCTAGCAAATCATGCTGGAAAACACGGGTATCTACCTACAGAAAGATGAAACTTGTATCGCCCTCTTTCATCATTAACAAAAGTCAACACAAAATGGATCAAATATCTAAACCTAAGAACTTAAGACCTCAAACTATAAAACTACTGGAAAACACTGGGGAAACTCTGGGAGATACTGGGGTAGACAAAACTTCTTAAAAAATATCGTCAAAGCACAGGTAATAATTTCAAAAATAGAAAAGAAGGATTACATCAGATTTAGAAGTTTCTGCACAACCAAGAATACAACAATTTGAATGAATAGACAATCCTGGAATGGGAGAATATTTTTGTAAACTATACCTCAAATAAGGGAACAATCACCAGAATACATAGGGAACACAAGTGGTTTACCAAAAACAAAAACAAAAGCAAAAACACACACACACACAAAAATCCCAACTCTCTAAGGAAGACATATGAGCAGCCAAAAAGCATATGAAGAAATGCTCAACATCCCTTATCATAAGGGTGATTCAGATTAAAACCACAATGATACACCACCTAACTCTTGTCAAAATAGCGAAGATTAAAAATACAAAAAAATGATAAGTGTTGGCAGTATTGTGGTGAAAGGGGAACTTTCCTACACTGTTGGGAATGTAAATTGGTCCAGCCACTGTGGAAAACAATATGGAGGTTCTTCAAAGACCTACAGATAGAACTACCATATGATCCAGCAATTCTACTCCTGGGTATCTACCCAAAGGACAGGAGAAAATTCAGTTGGAAAAGCACTTGCACATCAATATTTACTGCAGCATTATTCACAATTGCTAAGACATGGAACCAACCCAAATGTCCACGAGCAGACGAATGGGTTCAAAAATTGTGACACATTACTCCATGGAATACTATTCAGTCATAAGAAACACCACCACCCTGGCATTTAATGGAAAGTAGTTCAATATGGAAGATTTATTGCTGAGTGAAGCAAGTCAGGCTATGAAAGAAAGACATTGTATGTCTGCACTCTATGATAGAGACTGAAATATTGGAGGACATAAAAGCATTGAAAATATATATGAAGACAGTGTGGAAGGAGGGTGGGAGAGGGAAAGAATATAGGGAAGAAAATTAGGGACAAAAAATAGACATGTGTGGGACACAGTAATGGTTTATTACCAGTTGATAATAATGTATATAGCATTCTCAACTGATTGGTCTGAGATGAATTTCATGTTGGATAAATTCTCTTTGCAGGGCAAATGAGCTATAGTGATTGAATGTATAAAGGTAATAATAAATAATAATAATTAAAAATATTTCTCAGTACAGGTGGATGCTTATATTCCAACGTCTTCACCTTTACTTTTATTTTTAAAGCAGTTAAACTGCTTATCTCTTAAACTTGAGTTTTATAAGATAGGAGTCAGAAACCAGCCATCCCCCTGCCCCATAAAGTGAATCACAAATTAAATATCCCACATAATCTTCAGAAAGTCTCTCACTAAACTTAAAATGAGCACAAGACATTATATTACATGTATTTAAAAAATATGACCCTAAAATAAGTAAAAAGAGTATTTTCTGTCTCTCTGTGTGATAATAGCTAGTAGCAAATGTTTTAACACTAAGGAAAAATTAAATTATGTGAACCTGGTGTTCTAGATAAAGAAAGAAAAAAACAGCATCAAATTGCCAAAAATATTAGAGTATTGAAATGTTATTTAGAGATAATATACCATCAAACTTTATGAATTTAATGTATCTACAATCTATACTTGCTACAATTTACTTTATTTTCTCCCGTGTACTACAGTACTAAAATACTACTACACTGTACCTACTACACTAATACTACTATACCAACCTACTCATATTAATTCTGTAAAGTCAAATAATCATCTTCATATAGAGATATATAGTAATACATATATTAACAAGTAAATACACACAATATGTAACACCTAAAGACCCCACTCACGTTTCAAGACCACGTAGCATGTAAGAATGAGAGTCAAGTTTTAAGCCCAGTTTTTATCTCAATCCCAAGATACCTGAACAAGAATCAAAGTATAGGGACCAGCAGTTAGCGTAATGGCTATGTCGCTGGACTCCCATGTAGTCGACCGCGGTTCATATCCCAGACCCGGTGGCTTAAAGTCACGCTGGGTGTGTGTGCGTGCGTGCCCAAGATCCCGAGAGGAGAATGGAAGAGAAGGGATTGCGGCGTGGCCATCCCCCCTGGGGGGTGATTTCTTGCTTTCTATCTCTCTGTCTCTCTCTGCCTGTCTGGCGAGCGCACGCGCCCTATAGCAAAAACCTCTCCAGAAAAAAAAAAGAAAGAATCAAAGTATAAATGAAAAACAAAGTACACATGAAAATTTAAAAAAGAAATAGCAAGAAAATCTTAAAATGGAGTATTTCCTGAAAGTAAATCCATAATTGCACCTCCATTGAATGTCTCGTCCAAAAGGAGAGGTACAGAAATACAGAGAAAAATACACAGACACACACAACACACACACACATGCACGCACACACACACACACAAATTGATCATACATTTTCTATAAAAAGATTTTACAGAGCTGAAAATAAGTTTGAAATGTATGAAGTTCAGTTCTAGCATTGTACAGATAATATGTGAAATACAAAATGCCAACATCTAGACTTAGATTTGAGTAGCAAGTCCAAAACTCTGGCTTCTACTGTATTTTCTCAAACTTACCTTAGAATGTTACATCAATGTCATTCGTTTTTTAAATCAAGTCGATATAATCATTAGTTAGATATCAGGGGAAAGAAATTGTAACTTTTCTTGTTGAAGCATATTTGTATTTATTTCCTTTGAAATATGGTGTGTGGTCTTTTCAAAAGGAACATAATGAAATGCAAAATCTCTACTCAAAAATACCTTTTTGAATAATCTGTGTAATACTACTGTGAATAGAAACTGCGGTGTATTATTTAAAATTCTTGTCTCAAAGGGTGTTAGAGGACAAATTTACAGATTATAGCAATTTCTTTGTATCCAAAACAAGGCTAATGACTAGAATTCAGATAGTAAAAAAAAGTTGAATTGCACATTCGAGTTGGAAATGGCCTCTTAGGCTTTTTAGCCTTTCTCCCTGAAAGCAGGAGAACCAATTTAATCAAACAGTGTGAAGAGACTGACAGATGAAAAGCGCATCAATCCCAGTAGGTCTGGCATGACTTGAAAGACAAAATCTATCACAATGAATTAAAAGCACAATGTGAAAGAGAAACAGACAGAAAGACTTGATTTACATGCCCGCTCTATCAGAGCAAGGATAATGACTGCCGAAGCCATCTACTGGAAGTACAGCTGTAAAGGAAGTGTCAGGCCAGCACACCCTCCAAATGACAAAGCAATGGAAAAGCCACGTTCAACTCTCAACCATTAGCTTAATCGTTTAGGACAACTTGCAAAGCACTTAACATAAAGGAAAGTGTAGATATTGCACTTTAAAGCTGTTGAGATTTTGGAGTTTTTCTGGATAACTGAAAAATTTTGTTAGAGAAAATTATTGAAACATTAGTTAGGGGAGTACACAGAGAAAAGATATAGTAAATACGTATGTGTCTAAGAATGTACAACTTCTTAACTATAACTTGAATCTCTGTAAAGGTAAAAAGACAGTTATTCCTAGAAATAGTATCTCATTTTTAGATTATACTACCCAAAAATGTCAAGGAGCAGTATAAAACAAATTTTTACTTTTTCCATGAACTCTATTAACCTCACATCAATTTCTATAGCATCCACCCATGATTCTGCTATTCCACCCACTATCTTCTCTCATCATATTCTTATTCTCACCTGGCTTCACGTTCCTACTTTTGCCTTCTAAATTACATTTTTTCATTTTTAATGTGGATTTGATTCAGTTCTTCCTATCTTGTGCTCAGAGGAGAAAAAGGAAAAAAAAGGAAGGTATTCCAACTGAGGTTCAGACTGAAACATCTGACATGAAAACAAATTGTACCTGGTAATACTGGATCTGATTAATCTGTAATTCAATTTTCTCATCTTCATTTAATAGATTAAGAAATAAGGCTCATTACAATAGGAGGAAAACAATATCAATAGGAGGAAAACAATAGATTTTTGGAGTTAATAAAAAGGAAATAATTCAATAGGCATTATTTATTATATTTGTGAGTAAATCAAATCAATAAGAAGTGCCTTAAATAAAATAAGTTCAAATTAAAAGATGTGGACTAGCTATTGAGGAGGTGGAAGACTTTAGAAGATGTTTAGAAAGAACTGAAAGAAAAAAAAGTATGCAAGAAAAGTTTCTATACCTGAAGGTCCCAAATCTCCATATTGAAAATGCTTTTACAATATCAACTACAATAAATATTTCTAAAAATATACAAAAAAGGTTATCATCAAGTAACAAACACTACACAAAAATAAGACAATCTTACCTGTTTATATAGGAAACATAAAAAGTAAACAAGATATAGTATACTTGGTCACATACAAATGAGAAAAAAAATGAAAATAGCAGGACCAGCAGTTGATTTAATGACTATGTCATTGGACTCCCATGTAGTCAACTGTGGTTCAAGTCCTGGACATCGTGGCTTAAACTCATGCTGGGCACAAGTGCATGCATGCCCAAGATCCCGAGAGGAGAATAGAAGAGAAGGGATTGTGGCGTGACCATCACCCCTGAGGGGTGATTTCTCTCTTTCTGTCTCTCTGTCTTTCTGGCAAGCACACGCACCCTATAGCAAAAATTCTCTCAAAAAAAAAAAAAAAAAAAAAGAAAAAAGAAAATAACATTTGTCAAAAGCATCATTGAGTGTCAGACAAAAATTTTCTATGACTTCTCCTTTCTTTGAGAAAACACAGAGAACAACACAGAGGAGTCACAAATTAATTTTCAGGGTACACTGAATATATTTTCACACTAGTAATGATTCATAAAACATATCTCTCATTTAAACAGAACAATTCTGAAAAATATGCTCTAGAATGTAGAGGGATGGAGCTTAAAACAAAAAACTAGTAAGACTTAGAAATATCTGATTCAGTAAAAGAGCAAAATAAAATAAAATCTTGTAATGAGACTTGTAAGTCATGCCAAGTGGCACATCAGACATTGCTAAATCTTTATTTTTAGATTTTAAGCTATGCAATGCCAAATAAAACCAAGAAGTATGTTAAGAGCTCTGACTTATAAACTTGAAAAACCTTAGACAAAATTTAGAGAAAACTGTTAGGAAAAAGCCAGACAACATCAGAAAGAAAAGGATTGCCAAGGGCATTGAAGTGAATGTGATATGATTAGCTATGCTTTTTTTTCTTGGATAACTGACCACTGACCTCTAAGTCAGTATTTTAAAGCAATAAATAAGTAAATAAATAAATAAAAATAATAAAAAAATGAAAAGGTAACAAGTTTGACTGAATTACATTGAAATGTCTCCTGCATAATTAAAGGAAAGAAAAGTACTACCACACCACAAGAAATATTGATTAGCCCTTGTCCTCTCTATTCTCTCTCTTTATTTCTTCTTTACCCAGATGACTAGACTGCTAGAGTAGGAATGGATAGTTCTTCAATAGTGCATTACACATCAAAGATAAGACTGTAATATCAAATTATCTATTCTCTAGGCTCTTTCTTTATAGTATTTAAATTTGTTAGATTACAATACTGAGTCTATGTACCTCTTCTAAAAAGAATCTCCATATAAGATGGTAAACAACTATGAATATTGTACCCATGGAGAAATAAAATGACACATGATAAACTCAAGTATAATTAAAAGCAACAACAAATGTTTGGTTTCCAGAAAGACGCTTAAAGAGCACAAAAGTTGTCACACTCATCCTCACAACAAGAAAATAGCTAAATAAACTGAAAAACAATAGCTCTTCTTAGATCTATTAGGGAATGGTGGCCACAGGTCATCTTACCAAACACAGAATATATCGGCAAATGCAAAGAATCACAGCTACCTGCCATGAAGTCAGACACTAGTAGAAATATTAAAGTATGACTGGGACCAGCAGTTAGCGTAATGGCTATGTCGCTGGACTCCCATGTAGTCCATCACGGTTCGAGTCCTGGCTTAAAACTCACACCGGGCGCTTGTGTGTTTCTGCCCAAGATTCTGAGAGAATGGGGGAGAAGAGATTGGGGTATAACCATCCCCCCAGGGGGTGATTTCTCGCTTTCTGTCTTTCTGTCTCTGTCTGTCTGGCAAGTGCTCGCAGCTATAGCAAAAACCTCTCCAAAAAAAAAAAAAAAAAAAAAAAGTATGACTGACTGACTACTGAGAGTTGAGGATGGGCTATATTGAGAGATAAAAACTCCTTGGGGATTAACATCTCCCCCTCAAACCTTTCTAAAATTTACAGGAGCCTCACTAGGTTCTTAGACCACATATTTTCTTTAAATAACCATTTTAAAAAAGATTTATGACAAGCTCTTCTCTGAAACAAAGGCCTGTTTCTAAGGAAATCCATCTAACTATAACCTAACCAGTGAGGATTTCATGAGAAAGCCCAACTTGTTTTAGGGAAGAAAAATTATCTGACTCCAACCCTTCCTAGACTGCTTCATTCACAAAAGAGGGCAGGGGACAACAGAAGAGGGGAAGTGCTCAGGCAAGAAATCACCCCCCAAGGGAGATAGCCACTCCATAGTCCCTTCTCCTCCATTCTCTCCTTGGGACTTAGAGCACGCTCACACACGTACATGGTTTATCATCAGGTCCGGGACTCAAACCATTGTCCATTACATGGGAGTCCAGCAATATAGCCATGTGGTCCCTCCATTGTGTTTTTCAAGCCATGAGGCCTGCAATTCTAACCACACAGTTGACAATGTAGGACCAGCTGCCCTAACCACTACGCCACTGTGAGGCCTATTTTTTTAAATTTAATTGTATACATGAGTTACTTAGCTACACATAAAAATGTGAAAATATATATTGATGTTAATTTCTGAAAGTACCACTCTTCAAAGAACATACAAAAATATTCACTCTCCAATAGTAAAAAAAATATTTATTACAAGATGGTTTAGGACTCGTCTTCCACCAACTTCCATAAAATAAGTAAAACACAGGATAGCAGAGTAGAGAAGGTCTTCCCACTGGAGCACACTTAGATGATGAGAAGTTATATAACTGCCTGCTCTCCTCTGACCCCTCCCTGTAATGTACTCATGTATCTGATTTAAACCTATACCCTATGTCATTAGCATTTTAATTCATGCCTTCTGACCTGGATAAGCAGTTCTCTTATATTGCACATTTTACAACAACGTGATGATAGCATGTCAGCAACATCAACATGATTCCTAATACCGTTCATATGGCTTCAAGCAGTGGGAATACTTAGAGACATTTAAAATAAAATAAGTTATCAATAAAAAGAATGAAATTACAAAATACCACTTATTTGAAGTTTAAAATATTATTTTGTAATAATTTCATTAAACTTTAAATGTTATATTTCAGCTATAGGTGTATATTTAATATT
Source organism: Tupaia tana (assembly GCA_026018925.1). Taxonomy (NCBI): domain Eukaryota; kingdom Metazoa; phylum Chordata; class Mammalia; order Scandentia; family Tupaiidae; genus Tupaia; species Tupaia tana. Next base: position 80,994,794 of record JAKSZU010000005.1, read on the forward strand.
TAATAAAAAGTAAAGAATACCCCCAAATTATATTGAAATATATTCAGATGGCCATTTTTGAAATCTGTAAAATGGAAATGTGTAAAAATATGGGAACTGGAAATGATTACATAATAAAGGATTAATTATATAAATTACAATTAATTAATTATATAACTAATTACTTATATAATTAATTAATTATATAAATGGGAATAACAGACAGAATAGGTTCTAAATAAATGCTTAGTTATTTTTGCTTTTTTTTTATTTTTCAGGTGGCAGCAATACAGAGAAATGCCAGTCAGATTTCTGGTTTAGTTTTCTAAAATGTTAATGTAATACTTAAGACTTTCAAATATGTCATAAATTTTATGACAGGAATTTGACAAAAACTCAAGAATATGAGAAACTACATTTAATTGAAAAGGAAAACATAACTTGATAATTATACTTTTAACCCTTAATATTAGTAAGGAGGCGGTATGACAGTAGGATTATAGTATATTATTCTGGAGTAAAATATATTTATGTTTCCATCAGTTTATACCTCTTTACTAACCATATAACTTTGAACATGTTACTTAAAATCTGAGGCTCTTTAAAGAACTGCAAAGGTAATAGAAATAGCTAGCATTCATTGAGTATATGCTATATATTGGTAATGGCCCATCTGGGACCAGCAGTTAGTGTAATGGCTATGTCACTAGACTCCCATGTAGTTGACCATGGTTCGAGTCCCGGACCCGGTGGCTTAAAACTCATGCCGGGTGCGTATGCATGCTTGCCCAAGATCCTGAAAGGAGAATGGAGGAGAAGGGATTACGGCATGGCCATCCCCCTTGGCAGATGATTTCTCACTTCTTTCTCTCTCTCTCTCTTTCTGGCGAGTGCATGTGCCCTATAGCAAAAACCTCTAAAAAGAAAGAAAGAAAGAAAGAAAGAAAGAAAGAAAGAAAGAAAGAAAGAAAGAAAGAAAGAAAGAAAGAAAGAAAAAGAAAGAAACGGCCCTTTCCAGTAGCTGTGATTATTATCATACTTACCTTTATAGATCAGGAAGCTGAGATACTAAGGAATTACAAAATTATCTAAGATCACATAGATTTTAAGTAGCAAAGCTGTGACTCCACCTCAGTCAGTCTTACTCCACAGTACATGTTCTAAATCATAACAACACTGCCATTTATAAGTGTGTTATGATTATTGGGAGAATTAAATAAGATAATGCATTTAAACTATGGATGTTAATTTCTCAATAAATATTAGCTCATATACTCTCTATGTTCTTAACCATTAAAATTCTTAATTACTAATCCTAAACATTTCATTTTAATTATGCAAACGTTGAAATACTATTGGCTTCTGATTCATATGATACCTCTAATTATAAGAAAAAAAATATTTTATATTAAACTTGCTAAAGATGTTGATGACACTGTCCCTATTATAAGCATTCATTTCTGCCCCTTTGCCTGTGTATTACCATAGATTCATTTTTTAAAGAGATTTTGACTTACGGCACATCTGCTCCGTGGAGAGAGAGACAGAGATAGTGAGAGGGAAAGTGAGAAATCACTACCCCCCCCCCCCCCCAGGAGGGGATGGCCACACCACAATCCATTCTCCTCCCAGGATCTGTAAATTTACTTTGAAAAAAAGAGGTCAAACAGGCTTTTGTCAAAGTTGAACTTAGGAAGAGTAGGAAGTAGGGAAAGGAAGGCAAGGTTGATAGCTATTTAAGAGGCACATGGATAGGGCCTGTGGTGGACTATCAGAATATAGGAGACCAAGGAGTTTAGAATGTGTAGGCCCTAAAGCATGAACACCCAGTTTTGGGCTTGGGCAACAGACTTATTGAAGCAAATTACTGAGAATGACGAGTTCAATTTTAGACATGTTGAAAATGTTGTTTCTACTGAATATGTAAATGAAAATAATTTGGCAGCTGCAAGCCTAAATTTTTGAAAACTCTGAAAGGAAAATGTAATTTTAAGGGTAATCAATGTGTAAGTTACAGGATGTTTCAACTGGACCAAGACTAACCACTTTGCATTTCCAATCCAGACAAAGACTCTTCTTAGTATTTAAGAACAATGATCCTGGGATATGTGCTCTGGAACTAAAGAAGAGATAAAAGCGCAGTTTTAACCTTCTGCAAATAGAAGTCCAGACTTACTTTGACACAGTGGGACTCTGGAGGTGTCACACAAAGTTGTAAAAAAAGTCAAATAAACAAATCATCCTGAGAAAGACTAATAAATGGCATAGATCTAAATGAGTGGCAAGAGGCAAGTAGAAGACAATAATCTTCAAAAGAATGTAGAGTAAACTATAAACTAGGGAAAGAGACTTAAAGGCACTTTTAAGAATACAAAAATTTCATTACTTTTTCCCAAGTATCTTTTTTCCCATGGGCTTTTTCCTTTCATACTTAGCAGTAACTTTTACAAATAATTGTAAGAAGACTTAACTGCTTCATTGGAAGAGTAAGAAAAGCATGTTTAAGGAGTCGGTCTCCAAAACAACTTTGAGATGAGGAACTCTTAAGGAAAAACATATATTTAAAAATTGATACTTTAAAAGATAGTTTCTATGTGTTTGTTTTTTAGACCTTAGGATGAAAAAAGAATCAGAAGATATAAAATGAATGTATATGTACTTTTTCCCTCTATCTGCTTTCACACTCATTTTTCTTGGGTGTAAGATTACTTTTACTCCTCTAATACAGAACTGATTAGGTGTGAATTCCAAGCTGATAGCTTTCATAAAGGTCTCTATGTGGCAATAGAAAGTATTTGTTTTGGCCTAAGGGTTTTCTAAGTGTTATGAAAGCTTAAGAAAACAGGTTTTCTTGCAAGTTTGTTTTATTGTTTTTTGTTTTTTTCCTCCCCAAAATTGGCTCCATCAGCCAATTGGTATCCTAATAGACTTCGATTGTAAAATACCACCAGGATTATTTTGTAAGGTTTTTTCTGCCCTCATGGGAAAGAGTAAAGATGAAATGCAGGGCGGGATGGAGAAATAAAAACATAGACAATACCACTTTTTTTTTTTTTGCCAGTTTCAAATACATATACAATTAAAAAATAGATGCATATGGTAATATACTGGGTTATCAGAAAAGTCACAATGTATTTTTCCTAGGGTTTTTGTGTAAATATGCACTAGAACTTTTCTGACAGCCCAATACAATGAGGATTTGTGTTTTTATAAATGCATAATAAATTATTAAGAAATCTATAGACTAAAATAACATGTTTATTATCTCACATCACCTGTGGGTCAGATCTGGACAAAGCTTTCCTGAGTCCTGGGTGGGATTTCAGAAAGGTTTCAGAGGGTTTTCAGAGGGTTGTCATCAAGATGTCAGCTTGACTGGGTTTTCCTCTGAGGATTGGAAGCATCTTCATTCGAGCTTAGTTAAGTGGTTGGCAGACTTCATCACCTGTGGCTGTACAACCAAGGCCCCAGGTGTTTGGTAGCCTCAGAGGCTACCCATTGTTTCTGGCCCTGTTGTCTTTTCCCAAATGACTGCTTATGTCATCACGTCAGCAAGGAGATTTTTCTGAACTCAGTTGGAAAACCCAGGTTCTCTTTTAAGAGATTTCTCATGATTAAGTTTTTCCCACCCAGAATCCTCTGTCATTTGATTAATTCAAACGTACTGAATTCACACCTTAATTACTTATAAAATATCTCTTTGCCTTTCCTTCATTCCTTGCCTATGTGGTCCCATAATATATGACTGAGGAGTATGTAAAACTGCCCACTGCCTTATATAGGGTTGTGGGAAAAGTCATGACATATTTTTTTCTGTACAAAAATGCATCATGAGGGACCAGCAGCTGGCATAATGGCTATGTGGCTGGACTCCCATGTAGCCGACCGCACTTTGAATCCCAGACCCAGTGGCTTAAACTCACGCCAGGTGTGTGTGTGTGTATGCCCAAAATCCCGTGAGGAGAATGGAGGAGAAGGGATTTTGGCATGGCCATTCCTCCTGGGTGGGGGGGTGATTTCTCACTTTGTGTCTCTCTCTGTCTTTCCAGTGAGCTCATGCGCCCTTTAAAAAAATAAATTCTCAAAAAAAAAAGCATCATGATTTTTTTGATAACCCTATAGTATTAATGATCCACCCATGTTTAATTTGAACCGTGTTTATTAATAGAATGGTGTTTTTAAAATCAAATAAATATATACACACCTGTGTGAATATATATTACTCTATTCTAGTCTATTTAAAATATGATAGGTTAGAAATAAATTAACCAAACTGGTTGGGGACCAGCAGTTAGCATAATGGTTATGTCGCTGGACTCCCACGTAGTTGACTGCGGTTCGAGTCCCAGACCCGGTGGCTTAAACTCACACCACGCACGTGTGCGTGCATGCCCAAGATCCCAGGAGGAGAATGGAGGAGAAGGGATTGCAGTGTGGTCATCCCCTCTGGGGAATGATTTCTCGCTTTCTATCTCTCTGTCTCTCTCAGTCTGTCTGGCGAGCGCACGCGCCCTATAGCAAAAATCTCTCCAAAAAAAGAAAAAAAAAAAAAAAAGAAAGAAAGAAATTAACCAAACTGGGTTTTGTATATATAAAACTGGAATTCCAATAGAAACTTTAAAATCAATAGGAGCAAACTGATTTTTAATTTTACTCTAAAACTTGATTCCCTATTTGTGATATTTTCTTTGGGCGGGTACAATATCCACCTGGAAACTGAGAGTCATCTAATTAAACAGACCACTCTAATTAAACAGACTGCTAGACTCTTTCTAAGTTATTCTCAAATGTTAATATGTAAGGGCTTGTTAAAAACTTACGTTTCTGTGTCTAATCCCTAATTTTCTGATCCATTAGGTCTGGAGGGGAGCCTAAAAGTTTGTGTAGTGGTTAAGATGACCACTGTTCAAGTCCTTGACCCAACAGCTTGAAACTTAATGCCAGGTGCATATGGATACATGCCCAAGCTCTCTCTGTCTCTTTCTGTGTCTCTGGGATAGGCAGTTAGTTAGTGATGAGCGGGCAGCCCTAAGAGAAAAGCAAAAGACTCATCTAGCTCCGGGCTCCAGGAGGGTGAGGCAATTTGCCATCTTCTTTCCTTGGAGCCTGAGGGAAGCACAAAGGGATAATTCCTAGATTTTTCTCTTATCAAAAAGACCTAAGCAAGTGTTTTGGTCAACACCCTAATTCCGATTAGGGTGATGGACTAATTGGACAGTCTAATTAGGGCAACCTTGTTCACCTCACCCTGTGAGGAGGGTGCGCAGGTGCAGGAAAAACCTATGAATTCAAATTTAAAGGAAGGACATAGGCAGCTTAACGGGCCTCCCACTAATGAATATTCATGACCTTTAGTAATAAAAATAATGGTTAGCTAGTGCCAAGCGCAGTTGCTACCTAGCAATCTGCCCGCTCAAGAACCTTTTTGGGTGTACTACCTTTCTTTCCTTTCCTTTCTTTCTATTAAATCTTCTTTTCTACCTACTTCATTCGTGGTTGCAGTTTCATTTTGCGCCTAGGGACAGATCTCTAATTTTAGTGATCTGGACCCAAAGAACCAAGGACTTCACAACGCAGCTCAACATTTTCACAACCGCTCACACTGGGAGCATCTGTGATACTGGCTGGCCCCAGGTCTTAGGGAAGGATTGTAGCATGAACACTTGCCAAAGGTGCCTTTTCTCTCTCTCTTTCTCTCTCTCTCTCTGGATGTACGTAAATAAATGTCTGAAAAAAGAGAGAAAGTGAGAATCACTGCAGATACCTATTTTGGAGATATTTCGTCGTATTCCATGCCAGCCTTTATGCCATGAGCTGAAAATAGACGGTGAGAGTCTAAGCACAGCAAGGTGGGATGGAGAGGGGATGAAGGTGCCCTCATCTAACACACATTCTAAATGCCGTATTAGTAATTAGAGCAGTGTTAACATCATACAATTAAAATAGCACAAAAAGACAAAATATTATCCCAGTAGCTAAAATCAGGCCAGATTTCAAGTACAGATGTAAGAAACTCTCGGGAAAGAGGAGTAACCTGAGCAAATATCCCAAAGAACTCATAAAGCAGAGGTGAGGGCAGCTAAAAAAGAGCAGAAGAGATAAGAATGGTAAGAAAGGGAGCCAGGAGGAATGTGTATTGGGAAAGAGAGAGTATAGAGCCTTGTGGGCTACTGTAAGAGATTGATTTCACACTGAAGACCATGAGGATGATGGCAGTTTTTCTAGAAGAGGAGTTACATGATCTAGCTTCGTTCTCAAAAGAGCATTCAGAATGTGCCGATGACTGGCAATGCTTGTTAATAAATGAACACAGTTTCTTCCTTTACAAATAAAGAGAATGGTTAACAAGACGGTTGTTAATAAGTATGTGATCTAGATATGGAAGGTTATCATGATGATTTTGTTAGCCAGGCTCATTAACTAATTCAAACCCGATACTTTCATCTATGTTGCTGGGATATAACTGCCAGCTAGATTAGAAAACTGAGTGTATAGGTCAGAGCAATCTTTGTGCTGAAAGGAACCACAGCATACTGCCAAAATTGCAGGATCATGCAAACGGCGTTTCTCTCTCTAATTATGCTCATCTTAAATCAATTTTATACATTATCTGCATGTACAAGACCTGGAACTTTAGATCCTTTCTTATTCTTCAGAGTCTCGCAGCTATGACTTTTATTTTCAACTCTGCGCGTTATTCTTCAGTCTTCTGTTGTTAACATGCCAAACTTCTACCATAACACAGATTTAAATACTCCTTTCTTTCTGCATTAAAAAAAGCAAGAAAGCCAAAAATTACCCTAGTCAGTTTCAGAAACTCCTTTACATGTTTTATATACTGTACATACATGCATTATAATTTTTATCACATTTAATCTTATTTGTTTGACATAGCAATGCATTTCTTGAGAATAGGCATAATGTCTTATTCAATTTTTATAAATCTCTCAGAGCTACAACGCATGGAACCTCACATTGTGACATATGCATAATATCAGAAGTAAATGGATATTTGTTGCACAGCTGAGGAATGAAGTATCCGTTTGTTCTTTTGTGCTGATTTGTTCCATGGCTTGTTATTCAGTACCTTGTACTTGTTCCATCTTGTAACTTCCTCTTGTGAGATCTATGTGTCGCTGTGAATTACTAAATTCAGAGCGAGGTCTTGTGAATTTGCATGTGTCTCTTCCCAATATTTGCTTTAAATGTGGCTTGATTTACATATGTTACAAGACTAATGGTCTTATTAGAATTCTACTTTCCCATAGCAATATTTAGTTTAGTATTCCATAAAATACTAAAACACGAAATGTAGAATATTATATAAAGGCAATTATTCTCATTTTAATATTAAAAATGGTAGTTGCTTATATAAACAGGGAGGGAGAGAACAGAGAGCACTGACTGATTAACATATTAAAGCATGAAGACTAACAACCAAAAAGCACATATTAGATGATTTTTCAGCTCCGACAATACAATATTTTGAGGCCATATAAAGACTCCACAAAAATCAGTGCTCGTGTGACGTCTATGGATAATCAAGTCTTAACAAGAAAATGTTGTTTTATCAAAATATTCTGATAATAAAGGAAATAGTAATAGATCAGAAAGACTAGCAATACAATAATAATCTCATTATTTCTACTAAATATGTAACCTCTCTAAAAAAGCAGACGTATAGACGTTTTACCGTGAATATTCAGGTTTTCATATTGTGTCCAAAAGAATCTAAACAAATTTTCCATAAACATTGAGAATAAGTGCTTTGTCATGTCATAGTCAAGTAAACAGTCATCATAATAATAATGAAAATAAAGTATCTGAACATTAAGCATCAATTATCATACATAAAATCCTCAGAAAATGCCTCCTTTACACCATGTATTTGCAATGATGGGCTCTCAGAGATGGTGTTTATATATTTGACTTGCAGTATACATAGTACTTAAGAACATGCATTCTGGGCTGACCCTGTAGCCTGTTGACTCAGGGAGCTGAATCTCACATGGCTAACTACATAGTTTGAAATATGGGCTCTGCAGCTTGAAAAATATTCTATGTGTGTGCCTGCCCCAAATCTCAATAGGATGGAGAAATGGAGAAGGGATTGATTGCAGTGTGGCCACACTCTGTTGGAGGGTACTTTCTCCTCTCTCTCTCTCTCTCTCTCTCTCTCTGTCTCTGTCTCTCTGTCTCTAGATGGCAAATGCTCTCTCACAATTAAAAAAATAATTTATACCTTTTTAAATGCAGAAATGCATTTCTTTCTTCTTTGTTTTTCTTTCTTCTCCTCCTTTCTTCTTTTTGTTTTAATTCTTATCATACTTAACTCCACAAAATGCTTTTTTTTCTTCCTGGAGGAGCGTATTTGCCTATCATTTCAAGTATGAAGCACTTCATCATTTTGCTCTTAAATATACATGAAGAAGTTTTAAAAAAATATTCTAGTGAATTAGCCAAGTCATAATGAGTGTTTGTAAACATATTTTTTTTTTTTTTTTTTTTTTTTTTGCTATGGTGACTAGATGAAGTGGTAGATTAGGGATATTAAGCTGGCTTTGCTCAGCTGCAACTGAAACAGAAACATATTTTACCAAAATTTAAGTGGTAAGATTTGTAACTTTAAAAAATTGCTTCATAAAGCTATATATTTTATATTTTGATTAACGTACTTTTTGCCTTTGGCATGTTTTCTTTTGTTACTCTATTTTTCTTTTTCATAGAATTCTTCATGCAGCTGTTCTGTTTTAAAAACACAAGATATTAGAAACATTTTTCCCATTGTCTGATAACATATTTACTGTAATAATTTCAACCTAGGATTCATACTATCCTTTTATGTTTTCCTCTTTCTTGGCATGCCATAAAAATATTAATACAAGAAAATATAGAAACTTAGTTTGAATATAAAATACTGACAAATAGGAAAAAGGATGGCTTATACAATGAAATAATTCAAAATAGAGGAGATAAAATGGTCTCTCAGGGTAAAACTTTGTAACATATTATTCATATATTTAAACATACAGTCAACTCTCATTGTGAACTTGAGTTTTGCTGTTGCCATAAATAGATTAATCACATACTAAGCAAGAGCCCTAAAGCTGGAAAAATGTTTTAAAGAAATATTTACTGCCCCAAGTATTTTTTAAAGAGACAGTCTTTATACCATAGAAGTGGATCCAAAGAAACAATTCCACAGTCAAAAATTAAATAAAAGTCAAAATATGCAGTGACTATAATTTGTATATTAATATATTAGATATAATATTAATATTTCTCTTACCTATTACTTCATAATACAGTATTCTAAAAACATAGTGCCTTAAAATAACAGTCAGGTCATTATTTTCACATATGGTTCCAAAATTGGGGCAGAGTTAGCCTGGACAATTCTGATCCATCCAGCACTCGCAAGGGAAGTAGCTCTGTCTTTGCTGGTAGCTAAGCTGGTGTAGAATATTCAGGAAGGCTTCCCATGACTACCTGCTCTGTTGCAAGAGACATCTCTCTTTCTTTTAAGTTAACTCAGGATTCCATAAGTACAGTCTTCTGCAAAGTTGTCAGATTCTTCACATGAAGGCTCAGAATTCCAAGAAGGAAGTAGAAAATTAGAGAAGGAAAAGAAAAGTGGAAAAGTTCTCTTACAAGCTAGGACGTTTATTAGCATAGTGTCGTTTTCACTATACTTTGTTATAGTCACAGGACAGCCTGAATTCAAGCGGAAAGGACATGGACTGGCCCTCTGAATGAGAGGAGGATCAGTGAATATACAGCTGATTTTAATCTGCAACAAATGCAATAGTTCACAGTACTTGTTATGCTTTCTATCTCATGTCTTCTCTGTATGCATGTTTATTTAAAGCAGAAATATGGCAGTAATTTAAATATTTGTGCATTTGAATAATATATGGCCTTTAAGTATTTCAAAATTTTTACTTTTTTATTTTGTGAGATTGTTGTTTTGCTGAAAGCCAGTTCGGAACTACACATTTGACATAAAAATTAATTAGAATTGGGATCATTAACAACTTTTTCTCTTTTTATGTCTCAGTCAGAAATACCACAAATAAATGAAACAGATAAGCATACTAACAAACATACACACAAAATGCCTGTGAATAGAATGAAAAATAAAACTTAGAGGAGCTGTGATGAAAATTCAGATAAGAAGAAGCAGTGTGTGAGAGTACACATGTGTATGTATTGACACCCTGGTTTGAATAAAACATAAATAGATCTGAAGAGTAAGAGGCTGACAAAATTAAAAGACTGAGAAAAGAAAAGGCATAATGCAAGTAGAAAAATAAACACAGGCTCCATTGTATCACATATGAATGCCAAGGATTTTCTCTTTTTCCTTTATGTGCTTTGCTGACAGCATACCAAGAATGTTGCAGAGTTGTATGTTCAGGGTTCTGATGGATCCTCAAAGAGAACAAGTTCTACTAAAGCTGAAAGAATAACTCAGATAGTTATTCTCACTGTGTGTTACATTTGACAAACTTCACTGGATACGGAACTCTGTATTAGGAACCTCAGGCCTTTGGGCCCAGAAAGGTAAAAGAGCCAAGCAATTGGAGAGAGGAGCTGTAAATAATAGAACCACTCACATAAACACAGAATGCAAAAAGAAAAAAAAATAAGAAAAAGGAAGAGTAGACTTTATCTTTCACATGGCAGCAAATGGTGAATGAGATTATTATTATTATTATTATTATTAAGAACCAAATAGGTAGTACTTAAGAGTTGGCAATGTGTGGTTTCTATATGGCTGAGGGAGAAATTTTCATTGAGAGCCGTATTTTTGAGTATCACAAAGCAGCCTAGATGGATTACTAGCTGGGCGGTATCTGCAAACCTTCCTCTGAATTAATAGCAGAGAAAAACAAGAGCTGCCTATTGAACCATGCATGGAGTTCCTAAAGTTTGGTTATTTTGAAGTAGGCGTTTAAGAACAGTTTAGTTATACAGGGCAATCTGGAAAGGCATCCAGATAAAGAAGTTGGAATTATACCATGTTACTGCCTCTACATGAGTTTACTGTATAGACAATGGCTGTTTAGAAATTAGATACAATATAAAATCGTAGTTGATTTATATACTATTAAGGTAATTGAAAACTGCTAATTGCTATTATTTCAGAGATAATAACATATGACTATTCTTTGTTCTTTTAGGTTTAGCTTCTTTCTTTCATATGAAAGAAAGAGATAGATAGAGATATAGAGACAGGGACTTTGGACGGGGTCCTGGCATGCTTCCTTGCAGTCTGCCAACCAACCAGGATCATAGACATGCATGTAGCCCACCTGGTTTTTTAAATTGGCCAGGAAACTAAACCCAGGGATTTTTTACATGTCCCCAGTATTGTACAGTGGCATCCTACTGCCTTCGCGACAATGGCTAGACCTGGCAAGGACATATTCTATATTAGCCCCTGTGATGAGTTTTTTAAAAAATTAATAAGTGAAATCCCTCTCATTGAAAGACTCACAGTGTTGACGGGTACCATAAAAAATCAAACCAAGGTTACATCGCAAGTGAAAACAGTTTTTATGACAGAGGGGCACGATAAATAATATTTCAACAGAGAGGATTTACTTGTGTTGAAGAAAGGCTAAAACAAGAGCAGAGGCCATGTCTGTGTTCGTCCCTAACATGCCGTATCCTGCACAGTCCTGGGCACCTTGTAGGAGCTCCAAATTTTAAGAACAAAATAGGCAGTACTTAAGAGTTGGCAATGTGTGGTTCTACAATGAAGAAATAAGTAGGTAATTGCTAAATAGAAGAGTTGAGACTTAACCAAAAACATTAAATAATGTGTCATGGTAGATAAGAGTTATTGGGCTGGAGTATATGAAAGGGCTTTTGGTCAAACCAAAGTATTTATTTTAAAAGGCACGAAAGGCACAGGTCCAGGGCTCGAATCTCAGTCAGTCTGTGTGAGTCCCAAACCTCTCCCTTACCTTCTTCCTGTCTCTCTCTGGTGAGTAAATGTAAATAACAAATAATAATAATGAAATTAAATAAATTATTATTTTTAAAGAAGGCATAAAAGGTGACTAACAGATGGCATAATGAATACGTTGCTGGACTTGCACATAGTTGGTTCCCAATCCAAGTCTCGGTTTGAAACTCGTGCCAGGTGCATGTGTGTGCATGCCCAGGATCCTAAGAGGAGAATGTCTTTCTCTGTCTCTCCAGTGAGAACATGCCCTATAGAAAAAGAATCTCTCCTTTAAAAAAAAAAAGCATAAAAAGAAGAATCTTAATGTATATAGAGAATAGCATTCAGACACTACAGTGTGTTATGAGTACATAGTTTTTATATTTACTAGTGGAGGAAGTGTAGCAGAGGCTCTATTAAATTCAGAGACAAATCACCACTGGTCTTATTGAGCATGGCTCCAATCTGGATATCTTTTTTTTTTTTTTTTCCTGAAAGCAGAGTAAAAGAATTTTAAGTGCTAAAATAGCATGATCAAATTTTCAATTTAGAATATTCCCTTGGACAGTAACGAGATAGTGAATTGGGAGTTTTCAGACCTGGTGGCAGAAAGAAGAGCTCTGAACAGTTTTAATAGTGTAGGTAAATAATGAAATCTGATCGATCAGTGGAAAAGAGTTAATAAAAGAGGAGAGATGAGCTTGAGTCATTTTGTCTGTTGTGAGATGAGGAAAGAGGTGATGCATATGTATTTCAAAATCTGGAGCCATAGTAGATGGGCTGCCTTTACTAAAGATACACAGAGGACAGAAATCAGGCAAGTGGAGTAGATCTATTTTTAACATAACAATTTTCAGGTGCCTGCAGATGTTCCAGGTGGCTGTGCACTGTAATGCCAAAAACTATGGATTTGGAATTCAAGAGACATACCGTGGTGAATATATATATATATATATATATATATATATATATATATATATATATATGTGTGTGTGTGTGTGTGTGTGTGTGTGTGTGTGTATGACACATCAGTGTGTTGTACTGGAAACCGTAAGCTGGGATAACATTTTCTAAGCAAGTGTATAAAATCATGAATTACAAAACCAGAATGTGGCAGAATGAGGTATAAAAATATCATCTTTTCAGGATGGTTAAAGACAAATCCATGACAAATTGAGAAAAAGTTCAATGGGGTTATGGTATTCAAGAAGAGATAACAAAACAAACAGAGAAAAAGCATAACTGTGCTGAATGACACAGAAGTGTCAAGAAAGAAAACTTTTGAAAAGTATTCATTGTATTTGTGTGCAGTTCCAATTAGATTGGATAAAGTACTTTTAAAAAATAAAGTGTGAAACAACAAAATAAGGCATGTGATATGAGAAGCTTGGTGAAGTAAAAATTAAAAAGGAGAAAAGGAGAAAAAACTAGTGCATTGCTGAGGATAACAAGTAACAATTATGGTTTTATTTACGCCAATTTATAAATACACACAGAACTTCAACAAGCTGCTAAATTATACCTGGGATGTTTTCTTATTGTGAATTTGGGTTTTTGTCTAATCTTACTATTTATAAATATTATTTTTGCATATATTATATTTTATAAGAAAAAAATAACATCAAACCAAATCTCACATTGTCAGTGTATGATAATAAAGATACTATGTTTAATTTGAAGCCATTAATTAAATGTATACCATACACACCCACTGAATAGTAGATCTATTGCAATTAAGTTTCTTCATGAAGGAATATACATTGATACTGATTTTAGACTTAAAGACTGCCAAGAAGTGAAATACTGCTGCAAGACTTGCAATGATAAATTGGAATAAAATCATCTTTGAAACCCATCTGTGATTAGAAAATAAATTTGAACCCATTAAATAGTTTTTGAGAAATGATGAAGACTGTGGTCAGATCCTGGCACAGTGGTAAAATGCAATACTCTGCAAGGTAGTGCCACTTGGGAAAGCTGTCAAATCCAGAGACCTCCTTAAGTACACTGGGCACATGCTGGGCCATGAGCTAGGACTGCCTGAAGTTGGGCATATATCACAGCAATAAGGCCCTATTTGAGGTCAGTCTCTCTCTCTCTCTCTCTCTCTCTCTCTCTCTCTTTATCTCTGTCTCAGTCTTCCTTGTTCATATAAGAAATAAAGACAGAAATTTTAAAAATTAATGATAAATATCAATTCTGTACGACATTTTCTTGACAAATATTTACTGGATAATGTATGATTCCTATATCTTTGATAATAAGAAATTTAAAAAGTATTAAAGTCTGTTTATACTAATACAAAAATATTTTAAAAATTCTAAACCAAGTGTTTTCCAAGGTTAGCAAACATGATATTTGTGTCATTTTTTTCCTCATGTTTTTCTCTCTTTTTATTCTTTTTTTTTAATTTAACTTATTTATTTAGTTATTTATTTTAATTTTACCGGAGAATGACAGAGTAGAAGAGAGCATGAGAGCACAAGGGCAAGAGTGAGAGAGAGGGAGAATGAGAAAGCAAGCCCCCAGGTCTAAGACTTGAACCATGGTCGGCCATGTGGGAGTCCAGCGCCTTATCCACCACGCCACCTGCCAGCACCTCTCTTTTTATTCTTATAATTCATTAAGATTTAGGTCAATCTGTTAAGACTCAAGACAATGAGAGCTAGCCGGGGTAGCACGGCAGAACATATCACTCTGTGTTCCAAGGTCCCAGGTAAATGTCCTGGTTTTGAATCTCAAAGTTTCTTAGTATATTTCAGGCATCCTCAAGAGTTTCTATGATCCTGTCTGATCAGGACTAGATTGGGTCATGTGTGAAGATTCTGTTAAGGGTGCCTTTTTCTCTATTTTTGAGTCTCTCATAAATGAAATAAATACCTAAACTTTAAAAATTACTAAAAATAAAATAAGGGATAGTGAACTTCAGCTGAAACATTGTCTTGTATACACAGCAAACTCAAAATGTCATGTCATTTTTCAATAGGAAACACTGATTGAGATAAAACTTAACAAGGAAATTCTCCCTTTGAATTTCTAGAGTAATTGCAGATGCTAAAAAGTACAAAACTAAGTTATTATCAAATATGGAATATCAAGAAATAAAAACTAAATGTAAATCTCCTGAAGAAAATCATTCTGCTTGGAAAAAAATGCTTAAAAGAAAAGGAAACTGATGGGAAAAATCTCATATTTAGAATTATGTTTATTTTTCTCTTGTACATGATAATCACATAATGTCTTCAAAGATGAATCTATTGCAGCTATTTTGTATTGGCAGATGAATTTAGCTCCCAGAGCTACTTGCTTCTCATGCCAATGAAATTAAATCAATTAAAGTCATCCTTACCTAACCTAATTAATGTGCTAGTATAAGCAAAGAACTAAACCACTGGCATTCAGTATAGTTTTTAAAAGATTTTTTCATAATAAATCACTTTAGAACAGAAATGCAAGGACACATTTAAAATAACAAAATAAAATTAAACAAAAATCTCAACTAAAAGATTAAATGTATATATGTTTTCTTAGATATTAGAAATGTGATGGAATAAAGTCACTTGCCCTTCTGCACTTACAACATTCCTCTGTTCTTAAGATCAGTAAGTTCTTGGGACCAGCAGTTAGCGTAATGGCTATGTCGTTGGACTCCCACGTAGTCGACTGCTGTTCAAGTCCCGGACCCGGTAGCTTAAACTCACGCCGAGCGCGTGTACGTACGTGCCCAAGATCCCGAGAGGAGAATGGAGGACAAGGGATTGCGGCATGACCATCCCCCCTGGGGGGTGATTTCTAGCTTTCTGTCTCTATGTCTCTCTCTGTCTGTCTGGTGAGCGCACGTGCCCTATAGCAAAAACAAACAAACAAACAAACAAACAAAAAAACCCAAAAAAAAAAACAAAAAGAAAACCTCTCCCCAAAAAAAGTGCTTGTAAGTCTATATTTATTGTGGCATCTATTCACATAGAAGCAACCCAAATGTACATAAACAGATGAAAGGATTCAAAAATTGTGGCAAATATACTCCATAGAATACTATTCCACCATAAAAAGCAAGACTCTGGCATTTTATAGAAAGGGGACAACTATAGAGTATTTATTGCTAAATGAAGAAAATCGGGCTATGAAAAAGAGACATTATTTGTCTCCACTTAACATACACTGATTGTCCACACAATGTGGTAGAGACCAAAAATTGGAGGGTATAAAAGCACTGAAAATAGTTATAGACACTAGAGACAGTGTAGAAAGAAGGTGGGAGAGGGAAAGAGTGCAAAGAAGGAAATAAGAGAAAAAAACAGAGAAGTAAGACGTCCGTGGAACACGGAAATAGTTTATTACCTACTGATAATAACATATATAGTATTCTCTATTGCACTGGTCTGAGGTGTATTTCATGTTGAGTAATTCTCTCTACAAGCTAAATGATGTATAACAATTGAACGGATGAAAATAATAATAATAATCTAAACTCTTCACCTTAATAAACATCTTTGATTTTATATTATTCATATCAGTGTCTAATTTATTATTTTCAACTATATTATACTTGTCCATTAATATTTCCATTAATCCACCAAATATTTTTCTTAGAACTTTACATTTGTAACTCCACCTTGCCTCACAGTCCTGGTATTGGTAATGATGTCATTTCCTTTTATATCTCCACTTAAGAGTTTTCTCTATAGTTTCACATAACCAGGCAATTTTGTGTGGGTGCTCAGAATCCCAAGAGAAGCATGGAAGAGGAGGAATTGCAGCATGGTCATTCCCCCCGGTGAGTGACTTCTTGCTTTCTGTCTTTCTCTCCAGCTAGCACACAAGTCCTATAGCAAGAATCTATTAAAAAAAAATGGATGGTAGAATACAAGAGAATAATGATGAAAAACGTTGGGGAGGGCAGCAAGAAGATCATGAACTGTGAAAAGAAAATAAATTAGCTGTAAGGACCACTGTCTCTATACTTGAGAATGACTGTGTTGTAGATAGGCATTTACACCAGGGGCTACCATAGAAGATTCAAGTTTGGACCACTATCATGCTTAAGTTGCAGAGAATTTTACTATGTAACCATGCATACTTTCTCACAGCCTTTGTAGAACACATTGATTTGTAGTTATTATGATTTATATTCAAAGCAGGTTTTCAACAGCAACCCTCATAACAGCAAAAAATGTTGCTAGGTCAGAATGTTTCATCTTGATGAATAATTTATGTAGCACTCAGTCACATGTTGAGCTGTGAGAAGTATTACTGTTAGCGAACACTTAGGAATATGAATCCAGTTTTTCTACTTACTGCGATTGAAGACCAAAAAAATACGAATTTAGTTTCTTTTCAAAGGAATCAGGAAGCACTTGTAAAAGATAAAACAACTCCCATGACAAGTGCAGAGGATTCCATATTATAGTTTCACATCTAAAAGGAACAAATTCTAATTAAAAAACGAAAATTTTAAAACATGCCTTAAATCTAAGAATTACATAAAATTGCTGCTGAGAAGAGAAGCCTATTTTAACCTAGACTTACCTAATAAAATATAATTTTATGATAAATTAGATTTTGTGTATTCCCTCTAGTCTCAAACCAGGATATCATAATCTACTGAAACAAAGCTACTGAAAAGCAGAGAGCCTTGCTACTACCAGATTTTTAGCAAAAAAGGAAGCTATTTGTCAGTGTTCACTTCCATATTAGAGTAAAACACCATATTGTCTCCTCTGTCCCTTGATCAGATATTTCAGTCATCTCAAGGTTTTACAGAAATAAAATGCAACCACATCTGTCAGCAGTATTAGAAATATCTGCTATACAAGGTTAACTTCCACTGCCAGCACAATAAGTATACAATAAATATTTACTGGCATGAATTTATATATTTAGACTTATACACAATAAATACAGCATTTCTCTACCAATACAGCACAGCTTAGAAACATAATACCTGTCTAACACCTATGGAGTGCTTACTACGTTACTATGGTAAACTATTTTATTCCCATAACTTAATGTGACCTTTATGACAATAAAACAAGGAGGCTATGTGACCATAAGAAAGATTACGACACTATGGTTTGATAATATTAGATAAATCACCCTAGGCCAAGCTGTTTATAAATATGAGAAATTTCACCAGTATGTCTAATAAAAAACTCATAGCCTTAATCATTTTCCTCTGTGTTATCAACTCGATAAAGAAATAGAAGGGAGAAGCAAAGAAAACTGACTTTAAAATGCCCTCTATTCCTCTTCTCTGTTGACAGATTGGTAGGACCAAGGCCTATTAGATTCTCATTAATATTGGCTTTATTAGTTTTTATGGATCCCTTGATTTCTTACGGTCCTTGCTTGTTCTCATTGAACATTAGGTAAATTTTTCATCTCCCATCATGTCTTATGGTATGTTAAATCCTTCTTATTAGGCAATTATTAGAAAGCCAACATAAAGCAAAAGACACAAAGTTTAAATGTTTTATAATTTATAATTTTAATATAAAAATATGTATGCTTTATTTTAAAGAAAATCTGTTCTGTACTTGTGTAATAACTAAATGAAATGTTAAAGACAAAAAGTTTCAGCTTTCTTCATCTTTTTTTATATTCTACTTCACTGTATCAAAATCTTAAAATATAAATAGGAATACATAGCACTTGTAATTTAGCGTTTTTTTAATAACAAATACATAAGCAGTTAACAACTTTTATACGTTATGTTTCCCCAGTAGTGAGGTGGTAACATCAAGGATCTAATATAGTAAACCTAACAAGTAAATCTGTAATTCAAAACTGGTTTGACAATCTACTATCTGTGTGACCTGTATGACTTTGTCCAGTTTATGTAATCTTCTTTTTTTTTTTTAAATTTTTTGCCATAGGTCACATGAGCTCACAAGAGAGACAGAGAGAGGAAAGTGAAAAATCATTCCTCAGAAGGTGGCCATACTTCAATTCGTCCTTCACTCACCTCTGAGACTTGGGATACACACACACACACACACACACACACGAGCCTGATGTGGTTTCCTAGCCAATGGGAATTGGCTAGGAAATTGCAGTCAGCCATGTGGGAATCCAGCACCTTAACCATCACACCACCTGCTGGTCCCAATTTATATAATCTTAACCCCCTGGCTCTGAAACTGTAAAACAATAATAATATTGGCACTTAATGTGGAATGTTATGTAAAATCAAATGTTGCACTCCAAGGTCTCCATGTTGTGTGTGACCCAGAATAATACTTAAAAGACATTATCTCTGATTGTTAAGTAGACAGTGTCCTTGATGTCTAGTGGGATATAAATAATTTTTAAAAACAGCCCTCTGAAATATAACTAAAAGGTGGTACCTACTTCTTATTCTGTTTCATTTTTATCATGTGTTTTATTTTTGTTTTTCTTGTATAACTGTTTGTATTGGCCCCTAGTTGGATGTGGAGCATATTTATAAGGAGAGAAGTCATTTTTCTATATCTAAATTTATTTTCCGGCTTTTATGACCCCAAACTCTTTCTCTAACATTCAGATGAATGATACTCACAAATGAATACTTGAAGAATGTTTCAAAATGACTAAAAAAATAAAATTATCGATCTTTATAATTTCTATGTTGCTTAATCCAAAAATACATGAAAAGAGGTATAGAGAAGAATCGTTTAATTTATTATACATTATCCAGTGGGATACACTGGCCTTCCAGATTATCCCATTAATGCCGTGATCCTTGGCATTTCAGTGATGTAGGTTGTTTTGCTATCAGCTTCCCTAATACTAGCACATAAAATAACATGGACATTTTATATAATTATGGACTGTAAGTGTTCCACAATCACTTTGAAATAGTAGCAAAGTCAGTGCCTCAGGACATTGCAGTATTGTGGTCAACTATATGATAAGCTGACTTTTTTAAAGTTTTTTTGTTTGTTTGTTTGTTTTGTTTTTAATTTGCTACAGGGCATGTGCACTCACCAGACAGAGATAGAGAGAGAGGGAAATAAAGACAGGAAGTGAGGGGACATGCACTCCCTTTCCAGAGGGGATGGTCACACCACAAACCTTTCTCTTCTTGGGGTTTTGGGAAGTCACACATGCACATGCCCAGCATGTTTTTCTAATTGCGAAGGTCAGGGACTCAAACCATGTGTTCAGCCACGTGGGACCCAGTAGTTTTAGCCACCAGACCATGAGCTGGCCCTCATAAGCCAAAAATTTTACATGCATATGTTATTGAAAGAGGCGGGGATCTTGATTTTCAGTGACACTGTTAAAATAAAATTTTAGGATGTTTGTTTTCTGAGAGTCACTTGTGAGTTGCCAGTGTTCACCATATTGGGCAAAACAGTGCTGTGGTTTGAAGTAGAGTCTGTGTCAGAGTAAACAGTCAGTAATTATGGTGAAGCATATGGCTAGAGACCAGAAATGTAACTGCAATGAAAAAGTTGCAGGGCTTTTTCATCTGTTGGTTTGCATTTGCTTTAATCTGTCATTTTTGTAGCAGCAGACTACATAGAAAGGAATGGCCCATGCTAGTTTTCATGAGCTCACAGTCTCCTCCACAGGGACATGCTAAGGAGAGACAAAGCGCAGGTTATCACGATGTCTTTGATATATCCTATTTGACTGTCTGACCCTACACAGAAAGAAAGAAAATACAAAACGGTTAAAGAAGGCTTATTAAGACTCCAAATACCCCTGTCTACAATGGAAAGAATTAATTTTTAAAAGAATTTTAGGGACCAGAAGGTCACTTCATGGTTGAGGTGCTGGACTGCCTCATGGCTGACCACAGTTTGAATCTTGAATCTAGTGACTTGTTTTCTCATTTTCTCTCTCTCTTCCTCTCTCTCTCTTTCGCTCTCTGGTGAGCATAGGAGCCCTATAGCAAACTGAAACAATAATCATAATAATAATAAAATTAAATTATTTTAAAAAAGAAAAAAGAATTTTAATAGAGTCATGAGATTGCAATCGTTTCTTTGCATAAACCTGGTAACTTGATGATGATAACAATTAATTTCTGCTTATTTTAAACTTAATTTACAAATGCAACTTTTATCAAAAGAAATTTGATTTGAAAACACTTAAAAATCCTAGAGTATTAAGAGTAACAGCGTTATGTTTATATTTTAGATTGACAACAAAATTGATTTTTAAGTCAATTCAAAATCCAGATCAAAATAATTTCATGATACACACACACACACACACACACACACACACACAGTTGAACTAATTAAAATGCTTTAGTACAGTGAAAAATCCTTTGTAGGCAGAATTCACTTTCATATAAAAAATAGGATCTGAATGTATTGCTTAGATGATAAATATGTGGGGGATTTGAGGACAGAATTCAAAAATGTTATATTGGTTAAATGAGACTGCATTATAATGTTTGTATTCCCTGAATCCCCATAAACTTGAAATGGTACTTTATATCAAAACACAGTGGAATTATACAAGCAAATATTTTGTTTGTGGTTAGTAAGCTTAAAGTGATGAAATTGCTCAGATGAAATGCACAGAAACAGTATATAGGGAATCACAGAGTTATATTTTTCTACCTGCATTGTGATGTGAGTGACTTGCCTATGAAATATGTAAGGTTGTACTACTTTAAATAGTTCCCTAAAAATAACTTACCTTTTGAAATATCCATAAATTTGCGGTCAAGGGACAGTTTTTATTTCTGCTTTATGTTCTACTCAATGTAAAAGTAGTACCTGTAAATAATTTTAAGTGTATGTATGATGGTTAACAATCACTAGTATGGTAAACAAGTGCCCACTCTGGCATTGAATTTGGACTCAACATGTAAAACACCTCATTATAGATCCAAAAAGTCTTATTTGTGGAGTTTTAACCTATGATATACAATAAAAGACTGATTTTTAAATAAGTGAACTTTCCATCAAACAATAAACACATTTTCCTTTTTTTTAGAGAAATTTTTGCTATTAGGGCACGTTTGCTCACCAGAGAGACAGAAAACAATAACTACCTTTTTTTTTTTTCAATTGCCAGAGGATGTGTTTGCTCTCCCAAAAGTTAAGGAACACCCCTGCAAGGGTGATGGTTATGCCACAATCTCTTTTTCTCCATTCCTTCATTTTGTCAGGTTGGGGGCATGCACATACACAAACCCAGCATGTCTTTCAAATCACTGGGCTGAGATTTGAACTCTTGACCATGAGGAATCTGCCTTTTTAACCACTAAGCTACAAGACTAGCCCCAAACTACGTTTTTATCTTTGCATTTGGATGAGTGTATATTCTACATTTCCACCTATTTTTGTTTCCAAATAGCATCTATCAGTGGTTAGGTAACTGAATAAAATTGTTATCTATTTCTCCAGGTAACTGTTTCCAAGAGCAAGAAATTAGAAAATGTGATATATTGAGTTTCTTTTACAATATGATTCTTATGTTTATTATTATTTTTTTTTGTCCTGTCACCTGGAAAATAATTCTTTACCTTCAAACTCATTCAGTAAGTTTAGGAACATCCTGCAAAAAATAAAAATAAAATTTCCAGAGTCATGCTGAAATATCCAACCTAGCCATTCACTTAAAATGACTCAATGGTTTAATTCTCCATAAGTTATACAACGTCTTGCTTCAGAAGATACAAAATGTATTTCTTTCTAATTCATAGAATTAATTTAAAAATTAAATGTATTACACTTTGTTGTATAGAGTTGCGAGAATTAACATCTTCTTACTGGAAGAAAGACTATCTCGCTTTTACTCTATTGCCCTATCTTGAGTTCTAATGATCATTAATTAACCAATTGCTGATAATTTTATCATTCAATATTTTATTTAGAACACAGATAAGAATGTAACTGAAGTCACATTAAAGACAAGGGAAATAAGAGTCACAGTTCATCAGCCTCACTATTGGAAGCTCTCAAATATTCCTAGTAGTTTTGCCTCCTTCCTGCCACAAATCCTCGGTATGTCTGACATAGCAACTCCACTCTTAGGTACACTTAATTTGTTGTCCTTCTTCAGTGCCCATTTGCTACTCTTGTCTCCTGGATATTTCTTCATTCAACAGCACATCTGACACTAATTATTATGCAACACCAATGCTTGATTTTCAGGAGTTAATAGATTAAAGCTTTGAGTTAAATTTATGTTCAAAATGTCTATAATACTAGTACAGCAATTATTTACTATGTACTCCTGTAAGTGTGAAAGATTATTCTTTTTTTTTTTTTCAATGTTAGTCAGTGCAGTGACTCTGAATTGGGAATCCTAAACCTTATCTAAGAAATCTGGCCTGGCAGATGGCATGGTGATTAAGGGTGCTAGAATCCGACATTACCGATTGCTGTTCAAGTCCCGGACCTGGTAGCTTTCTTACTCACTTTCTCTTTCTCTCTCTCTCTTGTCAAATATAAATAAACAAATTAAAAAGTTAAATAAAATAATTCTTTAAAAATATATCTAAGAAATTTAAAATTACTGGAAGAAATTCCCTCAACCCATCTTTAAGTTATAAAGTAGAAGAAAGGCTTCTTCAGAGACTATTAGTATTGTTAAAAACACTTGTAGGAAGGGACTAGAAAACAATGAAACTCACTCTCAAGTGAATAAGGTGATACAGAGGAGAAGCTATTTTCATACAGTGAGATGGCTTCCACAATAGAATGATACTAAAAATTAAATATGACTTAATCGAGGGAATGAGCCAAGCACGTACATGTACTTAAATCCAGCACAGGGAAGAGTACCTGCTAAAACTAATGCAAGAGCATGCTTGATGCATTCCAAAAAGAATATGATTTTTTTTTTTTTACTATAGGATATGTGAGCTAGCCAGAGAGACAAAAATAGAGAGACAGAAAGTGAGAAATCATCCCCAGGGGGGATGACCATACTGCAATCCCTTCTCTTCCATTCCCCTCTCAGGGTTTTGGCATGCACACATATGTGCCCACCATGAGTTTTAAGCTGCTGGGTCTAGGACTCAAATCACATTGATTTTGTGGGAGTCCAGTGATGTAACCATTACATCATCTGCTTGTCCCAAGAATAAGAAGAATACTACTGCAGATATAGTCACTTGAGATAATCATAATATTTCTCTACAGAAAGTAACTATAAAGCTGGTTGAAAATTAAAACAATAGTAACAAATATTTTGGTGTACAAGAAATGGCCCAGAGGTACCTAATAATCAGAGAGGAGTTTATCCTTGAATAACTGTCAAACATCGAGTCTGAACACAGGGAAACTGTGTTGCACCTAATTCCCTACATGTCACTGCATCCTGTGCCTCACCTAGGAAGGCAAGGAACTTCTTGGAATGAGAGCCCACAAAGAATAACAGTCTCCCTGCCTTGACCTAAGAAGCTCACTCATTTTCATTTTCAAGCATTGGGTGATGCAGTGTCATTTTTGGTGGAAATGATGATCTTACAGATAGGCGAATTAAGGAATATCAATAGTTTTGCTAGCCTGAGGTTTCCATCTTGGTTGGAGCAAACATGTTCTTGGTTGAGATTGTTCACTTGCATAGAGTGGGTCTAAGCTAATCCAACACTCCTGGCAAGCACTGACGATGTCTTCTGCATATGGAGAAGAGGTGATAAAGCCCAGTAAAAACTGCAAGCCAGGAAAGCCATGAAAAACTCTATGCACTTCCCTGAAGACAGATTCATCATCAAATGAGTAATTCCTTAACAAATCAAGACGTTTGAGAATAACTTCTGTTCAGTAATTGGCTGGTCACTAAGCTACCAACACAGAAGAATTTAAAATACACACACACACACACACACACACACACAGACAGACACAGGAAACAAACAAACAAACAAACAAACGCACCTAAAGAGAAACATTAGCTACCACACATATATAGGGAGATATATTTCACAGATCTTTCCTAGGAAAGGTACTGAACAAAGAAATAGCGAGCAAACAAAAACTAAAAACAACTGCCAACTTCATAGGAAAATAAATCAACATTATACTTCATAAGGAGGCGAATGATGGTGCAGTGTTAAAACGGGATGCTTTTAGAGGCTGATTCATATTGGAAGGTCCTAGGTTTGCATCTGGATAGCTGCCTAAGTACATGATTCAGGGTGGGTCATGGCATCAAGAATCAAGAGTCTTGGGGTGGAGACTCCCTCTCTCTCTCATAAAAAAATAAATAAATGGACCAGCAGTTAGTGTAATGGCTATGCTGCTGAACTCCCATGTAGTCGACCATGGTTCAAGTTCCAGAACTGGTGGCTTAAACTCATGCTGGGCGCACATGAGTGTGTGCCCAAGATCCCGAGAGGAGAATGGAGGAGAAGGGATTGCGGCGTGGCCATCCCTCTGGGGGGTGATTTCTCACTTTCTGTCTCTCTGTCTCTCTCTGTCTTTCTGGCAAACGCACATGCCCTATAGCAAAAAAAAAAAAAAAAAAAAAACAAACTCTCAAATAAATAAATAAATAAATAAAAATAAACAAGTTAACTTTAAACAGCAAAACAAAAACAGATCTTTGTGCTTCATTACATGTCAGAAGAAAAAGACAAGTCATAGCCTAGGAAAAAAAATAATCAATTATATAACCAATCAATCATGACATAAGTGATAAATATGCGTATATATTTATAAATACATGTACATGCTTAAATGGCTATAGTAAAAAGGACACACCATCGAGTGCTAGTGAAGATGTGGAGAAATTGGAATCCTCATACGTAGCTAGTGAATGTAAAATATTAAAGTTATTTTGAGAAACAAATTGCCATATGACCCAGAAATCCCTCTCCTAGAAATCAACCAAGGTAAATGAAAAAATATACAGAAACACAAAAATGTTAAATGTATAGCAATTTCATTAACAATAACCCAAACCCAGAAACAACCTTAATGTTTATCAACAAAATGGGGTATATGCACTCAATAAAATATTATTAAGCAATAAAAACTGAGCTACTGATACATGCTACAACATAGGTGAACCTCAAAAATATTATGCTAAGTGAATGAAGCTACCTCCGAAAGGCCGCATATTGTATGATTCTGGTTATCTAAAATATATGGAAAGGGCTTATACATAGTCACAGAAATCAGGTCAGCAGTTGCCTACATCTAGGAGTGGGACCTGGAAATATTAGGAAACAAAATAATTTGAGAGAGTAAAGAAAATGTTCTGAAGCAACATTGTAGTGATGGTCACACAACTCCATAGATTTAATAAAAAGTCATCATGTACTTAAAATGAATCAATATTATTTTATGTAAATGTGTACCTAAGTGAAGAAAGCTTAAAAAAGGGGGAAAAATGGGACCAGCAGTTGGCGTAATGGCTATGTTGCTGGACTCCCATGTAGGCGACCACAGTTCGAGTCCCAGACCTGGTGGCTTTAACTCATGCCGAGCACGTGCACATGCATGCCCAAGATCCCGAGAGGAGAATGGAGAAGGGATTGCGGTGTGGCCATCTCCCCTGGGGGGGTGATTTCTCGCATTCTGTCTCTCTGTCTCTCTCTGTCTTTCCGGCAAGTACGCGCACCCTATAGCAAAAACCTCTCAAAATAAATAAATAAATAAAGGGAAAGAATAAACTATACACACACACACACACACACACACACACACACACATATATAATAAAACATTTTATTTTATATGTATATCATTACCAGGATGTTTGTACTCTGTTTTTGTAATGTAATTTCTTTGCTTTATTGTTGAACAAGTGTAGGATTTGGGGTTGGCTATAGTTAGTTTATAATGTGTTATAGGCTATAGGGTTAGAATTTAAGTTTTAGGGGTTTGGGTTAGAGTTAGCATTAGAATTTTTATTTAGGGTTAGGGTTAGGGTTTGGGTTTGTGGGTTAGAGATTAGTGTTAGGGTTTGAGGGGTTTTGATTTGCAGTTAGGGCTTAAGGTCAGAGTTTATTTTAGTTCTGACTGGTGTATTCTGGCTTCTACTGGTTTTGGCCAGTTCCTGCTATTTCTCACTTATTCTGATTGGTTCTGTCCTATTCTGGCCAGTCTGTGCCTTTTTGCTAATTTGTTCTGTTCACATAGACAAATTCCTTTACAAATGACAATGGGGTATGTGTGTTTGTACAAAAAAAAAAATGTAATTATATTCTTATATATGTGTGTGTATGTTTTCTTAAAGTTTGTTTTTTCTCTCTTTATTTTTTTCATGTGAGGGTGTGTGCATGTGTGAAAGAGAGGAGGCACTCCCAGTAGGGTTCACACGCCCCTTCTCAGTTGGCAAGAATTTTGGGTGCAGACCTGTGTGCCCCACATTCACAGGGAGACCTTAAGACACAAACCCAGGATCCACCCAGGCGACCTCAGGATAAAAGAAGATTGCCTTACCCCTAGTCCACCACAGCTGGCATGATATATGTGGTTTTTTAACCTTACATTCTGGTTCCAGGTACTATTATTGGTATGCTATAAGTCACTGAAGCCTGAAACTTTGGAATCATATCTCACACTTCCCTCACACTAGCTTCCAAATTCAGACAGATTTTTGTCTCCAAATCTATTCTACTTCTCCTTCCTTTGCTAACTTGCCAGTCCAGAACCCTAGTACTGACTTACATGGCTCCCTGGAGCACTACTCACTTGTCTTGTTGTTTTACATAAAATCTGCCTTTCACCGTTCATCGTTGGAATGCAAAGCTTAGATTAAGGGTCTACAGCACTATTCCTATTTGAACTACTCCCAAATAAGTTTGTGTTTCTCATTTTCTACATAATTAATGACTATCTTTGCTCTTATTGGCACTAACATTTTTTTTTTTTTTTGGAGAGGTTTTTGCCAGAGAGACAGAGATAGAAAGCGAGAAATCACCCCTCAGGGGGGATGGCCATGCCGCAGTCCCTTCTCCTCCATTCTCTTGGGATCTTGGACACGCACGCACACGTGCCTGGCATGAGTTTTAAGCCACCGGGTCTAGGACGTGAACCATGGTCGACTACATGGGAGTCCAGGGATATAACCATTACGCTAACTGCTGGTCCCGGCACTAACATTTTTGTGACCAAGAATTCTGACACCTCCCATTCAGACACACTGTATTTTGAAAGATCACATTGCAACATTAACGTATTTAATAGTCTCCCGTATACTTTTAGTCACACTATATTCTCTGCCTAAGAAATGCATAAGGTGAATGAACCGGGTCTGATCTTTGCTGACCACTCTTTTATCTATCATTTAATCTCACTTTATAATTGAAGTTTCAAATCTCAGTGAAGCTACTACCATGGACATATCCCTGGTCAAAGTAATATTTCTTTTCTAAGTTACCTTATTTTTCTAATATCTCTTCTATGATACTGATACTTGACCGTGCATCAGTGTATTTAGGTATGTATGTGCCAGTGTATGTATGTGCCAAATATCACATACATATATCTTATCTTCAACTGTGAAAAGACTGATTGTCTGCATTCAGGGGAAGAATTCTATTAGTTCTCCTAGTGCCCAAAAGAGTTTTTTTTCAGATACTAATTGCATTGAGGTCATTGAACTCTATTGTTTAATCTTGTAGGTGGTTTGCGTCTACAGCTGTAATCAGATATATATGAATAATCATGAGCCTATTCAGTATAGATCTAGCTGGCTACTCTGTAAGAGAGTTATAAAAGTTTGCTTTAATTGTGAAAGATGTCTACATTTCAATATTGTATTGGCTTTGGTATCAACATTTCTGTATCTCTGGTCACCTAAATTGGTCACCTATATTAAAAGAGCTGGTGGTAAAAACTTGCACTATATGTGTACATCAAGCACAGTTAGAAAGTAACTCCATGGACACAGAGGATGACAAAATCTTACACTTCATTCCCAGAGCTCAGGCATCAGTACTGCCAAACAATTGCTGTGAGTTGGAAAACATTCTGGATATTGATATTCAATATTTTTAACCTTTTGTCAGTAGGTGATGAATTAACTCTGCTCCAAGGCTGTTCTAGTTGACAGTGAGAGCTGATTTAACTCATTTCTCACTGCAGGGAAGTGAATCAGATCCAGGGAGAACAGCCAATAGAAAAAAGAAAGTGAATTAAAAATAAAATGAGTGCACTACAACTTTAGCACTTTTAGGCATCCCAGAAATTCAGATATAATTAACATTCTTAATATAAAATATTGATGTTATGCAGTATTAATATAGTATCACAGTAAGAATTGACAGTGTTTAATGTTTCATAGCAGCCTCCTAGCTGAGCATAGGAATTCTTTTCACAAGCAAAAGGAATTTAATTTTAGACTCAAAAAATATTAAAACCCTTCAGATGAAATGCAATGATTTTTACTTTTCTATCTTTACTGTCTGACCTTAGTCCTTTACAATGAAAGTGCCTTATTTAAAATTATTGCTTATCACTAGTTTGGAAACTTGGGTAAATTTCTTGAACGTCTGGTGTTTCCTCTTTTATAGCCAGGAATAATATAAATCACACCATTGTCTAAATCAGTTACCTTATTAGGAGTTGTGGCATTGTAGATTTCTATTTCATTTAAACTGTCCACATTTACTAGTTGAAAATATTTCATTTAATCTCCCTGCACCTCCATTTAGTTGGGTTTGGTAACTCTGTGCTTAGGGAGCCAGATCCCATACGGCGAGCTGCAGCTTAATCTTGGCCCTGGAAGCTTGTGAAATATACCAGGCCCATATATACATACATGACCCACATCTTGAAAGGAAGGAGAAATGGAGGAAAAAGGATTACTGCATGACCATGCCAACTGGGGTTTGCTTTCTCTCTCTCTCTCTCTCTCTCTCTCTCTACTCTATCTCTGTCTCTGTCTCAAGAGTGTACTTGCCCTTTTGCCATAAAAGAAGAAGGAGGGAGAAAAAGAATAAGAAGAGGAGGAAGAAGAAGAAAGAAAGGAAAAGAAACAATATTTACATCTCAGACTTCTGGAGATTTGTGAGACCACAATCAAAGTGCTGGTATATTCAGTTCTGCTGAAGGCCTACTTCTTGTTTGTAGACAGCTTTCTCTTCTCTGTAATCTCACATTGCCAAAAGACAAAGCATCTCTCTTTTGTTTCTACTGATAAGGACACTAACCATTTCTGAGGTGTGCAGTCTCATGACTTAAGTACTTCCTGCAGTCTTGAATTACTGGTATCATCCATTTGATGGTAAGATTTTCACATATGAGTTTTTAGAGGAACACAAACATTTAGTCCATAACACTTTAATACTTCATATTCAGCAATATGCCCTGAACGTATGTCATACATTTTCTACTCCACAGCTATAAGAGCTCTTTCTCTAGGGTGCCAGTTACTTCGATTGTGGAAAGGTATCTGATGAATAGAATGTAATGACTAGGGATGGTTCTCATTATTGGGTTGCTATTACACTTAGATCCTTTATTTATTTATTTATTTATTTATTTATTTATTTAAAATTTTTGCCAGTGGGTACATGTGCTTGCCAGGGACCCAAAGAGAGAGAGAGCACCCCTCATGAGAGATGGTCATGCCATAGTCTGCTCTCTTCCACTTCTTTCTCCCTTTGGGACATTGGGAGCGTGCTCACATGTACCTGGAGTATTTCTCAGGCTTCTGGGTCTGGGCCTTGAACCACACAGTTGGCCATGTGGGAACTGCCACCTCGACCACCATTCCATCAGCTAATGTACTCTACAATGTAACAGACAACATTAGAATGCACATTAAAAAAATAAACATATTAGACAAATTTCATATGTAATTAATATGTAAGTTTTCTATTATTTTTTGAAAAGTTTATTTCATATTCATAATTAACATAATTACTTTATTCTATAATATGGAAAATTATACATGGTATATTATCAACAATAACACAACTAGTTAAAGTTTAAGATGGTTTTTGCAGTATTTTTGATGTTCGATATATCGCTTTGAGAATATATAAGAAACTGGCAAAATCTTGTTTTCTTCTATGAGGTTATTAAAAGTATATACAACCAGCTGTATCTATTTTAATTTTTTTCTTATGATTGCATTTTTCTATTTGATTGTACAAAATATTTACTTGATTAAATATCAAAAATATATTACTGTACATTTCATAGGAATTTCTTTCATCCCTTTTTCTTCCATATTGTTCCCCCTTTTCTTTTTTCTTTCTTTTTTTTTTTTTTCTTTTTTGAGAGATTTTTGCTATAGGGCATGTGTGCTCGTCAGAGAGACATAGACAGAAAGTGAGAAATCATTCCCCGGGGGGATGGCCATGCTGGAATCCCTTCACCTCCATTCTCCTCCCAGGGTTTTGGCCATACCCCCCCACCAGACATGCAGCATAAATTTCAAGCCACCAGGTCCAGGATTCAAACCGCAGTTGGCCATATGAGAGACCAATGACATAACCACTATATCATCTGCTGGTCCAACCCCACCCCCCTTTTCTTATTAGTTTTTGCTGGATGTTCATTACTTTTTGTAAATAAAAGATGGTTCATGCATGTATTTACTTTTCTAATTTTCTTAAGAGAGCTTGTATATTCTGCTTTGCACTGTTATAAACCTAATATATCTTGGGATCACTCCATGTAATTTTATAGAACTCTTGCTTGTGTGTTTTTACAATAGCCTACAATCCTTTTTGTTACTATACAATATCAGTGCTTTTTTTTGCACATGTGTATTTTGTTATCCTCCTTTATAGATGGGCATTTTGATTGTTTCTAACATTGCTATTAGAAATAATGCCAGAACAAATAACTTTGCTCATAAGCCACTTTGCAAGTGTTTAGTTAGGGTAGATTTTAGAAGTGGGATTGCTGTGCTGAAAAATAGATGCGTGTGTAATTTCCCTGGAAATCACCACATTGCCCTCCACAGGGATTGCACCATTTTGCATTCTCATCTATGATGTATGAGACATATTGTCAACTTGAGATTTCTGCCAGTATGACAGATGAGACATTATACTTTTATTTTGAGTTTCTCGTGTTACATGTAAAGCTTAGTGTCTTTTTTCTGTGTTAAAAAGACATATGTATCTTTTTTTAAGAGATGAGTATATCTACCTTTTTCACATTTTCTGTAATTTTTTTAGTCTTTATCCTCTGAATTTTTTAAAGCTTTTGACTTAAGTTGGTAATATATTTTTGTCATTTGCAAATTGCTTGCTAAGCATGTTCATTTATTTCTTCCCTGAGCAAGAGAGAAAGTTAGAAAGAAAACAACTCCAATAGGGTCTTGATCAGTCAGTCAGTCCTGGATCATGGGGATGTGTAAGCCCAGTATATTTAAGGAATTCTCCATATATGAACCTAGAACCTTCTTCTGCCTTACAGAGCATTGTGTTTCATTGTTACACCACTACTCAGCCTTCTATGCATAGTCCTTATAAAAATTATAACCCTAATTACTTTATTAATTGATCCTTATTCATTTATTCACTTACTGTATGACACTGTGAGGCTCTATTCTTTTTCTTTTTTTTTTTTTTTTTTGAGAGGTTTTTGCTATAGGGCGCGTGTGCTCGCCAGACAGACAGAGACAGAGAGACAGAAAGCGAGAAATCACTCCCCAGGGGGGATGGCCATGCCGCAATCCCTTTTCCTCCATTCTCCTCTCGGGATCTTGGGCACGCACGCACACGCGCCCGGCGTGAGTTTAAGCCACCCGGTCCGGGACGCGAACCGCGGTCGACTACATGGCAGTCCAGCGACATAGCCATTACGCTAACTGCTTGTCCCTGAGGCTCTATTCTAAGAGATGGGGATGCAACCATAAATATAATGAGTATGATTATCATCTGAATATTTGTGTCCCTTCAAAATTCCTATGTTGAATGTCTAACCTGCACAGTGATAGGATGTGGAGCTTTCCTTTTTTAGAAGTAATTAGATTATGAAGAGAATGCTCTGAATGAGATTAGTGCCCCTAAAAAAGAGTCCTGAGAGCTGCCTTGCCACTTCCATTATGTGAGAACACATTAGGAAGGCACCATCCACAAATCAGGGAATGGGCCATTTCTATACACCAAATCCGTGTTTGCTCTTCATCTTGGACTTCTCAGCCTCCAGAACTGTGAGGAATAAATTCCCATTGGTCATAAGCCAGCCAATTTACAGTATTTTGTTATAGTAACAGAAATGGACTAAAACTAATATTATCGTGAAAGAGACATGCACTAAAGAGATGTGCAATATGTATTATTTTACAGAAAACAAGATCATTGAAAATCATGTAAGCCTGTAGGTCATATGAGTGTGCTGATGTACCACTATTGTAAAAGTAGATCCCTTCACTCAAAGGTATTTTCCTTGTTTACTACACAAATGCAGTACAATTATCAGCCGAAAATATACTTGTATGTACAAATTCAAGCTGAATTCTGTGGAATGACACCATGAGGCACCTGTTTTGCTCGTAGGGAGATTCTTACTCAGAAAAATCCAGGGCAAACTTTCTCCCATAAGAGTATTGCCACTGGTAAAGGAATGGGATCAGAATAAATTTCCGAGCTAAAGCAGTTGAAAAGAGGTAGAGAAAGAAAAACATCATAAACCCAGATTTCGGCTCCAAACCTTGTTCTTTTCCTTTCAAATTCAGAGTACTTCTTCATTGGTAATTCTGTAGACAGATTTGATCATTTTTCTCTATTGTTCTTTCATGGCTTTAATGCCCCACGTCTCAAAATGTATTTAAATTTTTATTAGTAAAAGTGCCATATTGGAGAGTCTGGGATACAAATATGGTTTGGAAGTCAGTACTTTCCTGACATTTTTCATTTAAAAGTCAGAGATTTCATATGTTACCATTTTTTATGATATAAAAAGATATTTTGCTTCTTCTGAATCAGAGTCATCTCAGACAGGTACTTGATGAAATATCTCTCCACTCCGTTATATCATATTCTTGATATGCTTCTCTTCCAATAGGCTATCTATTGTCGAGAAAAAGTTGTCCCCTTCACTGCAAAACAGATACCTTAAACTGGAGATGGAGCAGCTATTGACATTAAATTGAGTGTGGGGTTGACGTGGCTGAGGTGGTGAATATGACCATGCTCCATTAATCTTTTTTCTTCCCTCTCACCTATGGCTATTACCCCTGCTACCATATTAATTCGTGCTGCAATTTTCCCAATCATCCTCAATGTTCTCCTGTCTCTTCCTTAGGGGCACCTTACCAAGGGTCTTCAAAATGTTCATGTAACATGTGTATTAAGAAAAAAAACATTCATGGCTTTTAAAATATTTGCACTAAATTATTTAACTAGTCAGAGGACATGTGCACAAGCCAGAAATGGAAAGAGACAGAGAGAGAAAGGGAGAAAGCACCTCCTCATGAGGCATGGTTGCGCCACAATTCCTTCTTCATTTCTCCATTTATCCCACCTTTTCGGTATTTCAGGCAAGCACACGTGTGCACCAGACATATTTCTCAAGAAGCAAGCCTTATAAATCAAACTGCAGGGTCACCAGGTGGGCTCCTGCTGCTTAACCACAAAGCCATTGGCTGGCCCCATAAACTTGTGCTTTAATTCCATTTTGTTAATACAGCCCCCTTGTATATATCCCAAAAGGAAATGTGCAAGCAATTTTTTTTCTATTTGAAAATAAAAATAGAAAGATATAGCATAAAATGATTATTTTATCTTTTTCAGTTAGTTTCCCTTTCCTCAATAGCAGCTGTATTATGACATTTCAAAAAGACATGCATTAATTCTAGCCGAAGAAAAATAATTTAATGAGACTGAATTCTATTCTGTAGAGAACTTGCTTTGTAGCAATATCTATAAGCACTGAAAAGGAGAGTGAATGAAGGCATATGGGGATCTGGAAGAACAGATAGGGTGGCTCTGTGCAGTTAGTTTGGTAGAAGCACCAGGAGCTTACATTTTACAATCCTCAAATTTGAAGAGAATTTATGTAACCTTTCCCATTATGTGACACACCCCTGTCTTTCCTCTGTAATTGCTTTCCTAGATCGTTAGATTTTTTCAATATATAGTTATACCAACATTCTCAGGATCGCAGATAAGGGAATTAAGGAAAGGTCAGAACTACAATCAGGATGGGATTCTGGAATAAGAATCAATTCTTTTTTTTTTTTTTTTTTTTACTAGGATTAAGGCCATAAATTTCAATACAGAATAGCTCAAATAATGTAGGACTGCAAAAAGCCTTTTGAATATATCTGCCTTGACCAGAAACTCTGGAAAACCTACTCTCCAATTTGGTAGTTGCTGACATGTGGCTATTTACATTTGAATGTATATTAATTAAAATAAAAATAAAGTAATAGATTTAGTTTCTCAGTTATACTAGTTATATTTTATTGTAGCTAGGACTAGTAACCACTGCAATGACTAACACAAATTAAAAGCATTCCATCAAGGATCAGTGGATGGCATAATAGTTACATCACTGGACTCCCAGGTACTCCCACTCCTAAGTTCAAGTCCTGGAGCTGGTGGCTTAAAACTCATGCCAGGTATGTGTGCATGCATGCCCAAGATTCCAAGAGGAGAACAGAGAAGAAGGGATTGTGGCATGGCCATCCGCCATGGGGAGCAATTTACTGCTTTCTGTCTCACTGTCTTTCTGGCCCAGAGTGCATGAGCTCTATAGCAGGATGAAAAAAGAACATGTCCATCTGTACAGAATACTTTATTGGACAGTGCAATAACCACACGGTGCTTAAGTATATTATCTTTTGGGTTTATTACATGATAAATCTGAATGGATTTCTCTTAAATCACTTCTAATAAGAGACAGGACAGCTGATAAATGCCACTACATCCAGTCTTTAGGTTTAACCAGGAATTGTATCCGGGCTTCCATGTGGTCTCAGACTGTGGAACACTTATTTATTTATTTATTTATTTATTTATTTATTTATTTATTTATTTACTGCCAGGCAGCACATGTGCTAGTCAGAGGCTGACAGAGAATAAGAGAGAGAGATAGAAAGTGAGAAAGCACCCTTCATAGGAGATGGCCACACCACAATCCTTTCTCCATTTCTCCCTTCTTTCGGCATTTTGGGTATGCATGCACATATGCCCAGCATATTCTTCAGGGTTGCAACTTCAGAACTTGAACCATTCAGTTGGCAATGCAGGATCTAGCTGTCTTAATCACCATGTCACTGGTTAGCCTTGAACACAGTCTTAGCAA
The DNA here is from genome assembly GCA_026018925.1 of Tupaia tana. Taxonomy (NCBI): domain Eukaryota; kingdom Metazoa; phylum Chordata; class Mammalia; order Scandentia; family Tupaiidae; genus Tupaia; species Tupaia tana. Next base: position 81,030,842 of record JAKSZU010000005.1, read on the forward strand.
CACATGCTATTGCATCTAGGCCAGCATTTTCTTCTTTTTAAAAGCTGAATAATACACCACTGTATTTACATACCACATTTTCTTTATTTGTTGATGAACATTTAGGTTTCTTCCTGTATTGGCTATTGTGCGTAATGCCATCGTAAACATATGGATAAAGCTGTATCTTCAACATATTGATTTTATTTCCTTTGGATTTGTACCGAGTAGTGTGGTTGCTGCGCAGTACGGTAGTTCCATTTTTAACTTTTTAAGGCACTTTTATACTGTTTCCATAATAGCTATGTTAATTTATATTTCTACTAACAAAGATAGAAAGGTTACCTTTTTTTCTACATTCTTATCATATTTTTATTTTATTTAAAAGCTATTGTAACAGGTTTGAGGGGATAATTCATTGTAGATTTTTGTTTGTTTATTTGTTTTTACTTTTGAGTTTTCTTTTGGAGAGATTTTTTGCTATAGGTTGCATATATCTCTGGAGAGACAGAGAGAGCTAGAGTGATAGAAAGAGAGAAATCACCCTCTGGGGGATGGCCATGTTGCAATCCTCCATTCTCCTCCTGGGATCTTGGGTACATATGCACACATGCTTGTCATGAGTTTGAAGCCACCAGATTCCGAACTCAACCATGTGGGAGTTAAGCGACATAACTGCTATGCCATCTGCTGATCCCTCATTATGGTTCTAATTTACAATTTCCTGGTAGTGATGGGAAATTTTTCACATGCCTGTTGGCCATTTGAATGCCTTCTTTGACAAATGTCTGTTCAAGTCCTCTCCCCTTTTTTATTTCTTTTTAATTTTTTTTCTATATGGCATGTGTGATCTCTGGAGAGAGAGAGAGAGAGAGAGAGAGAGAGAGAGAGACAGAGGGAGATAAGTGAGAAGTCACCCCAAGAGGAGATGGCCACACCACAATTCCTTCTCTGCCATTCTCTTCTTAGGACTTTGGGCACACATATTTATGAGGCTGGCATGATTTTCAAACTGCCAGCTCTGGGACTAGAACTACAGTCGGCCAGGTAGGAGTACAGAGCCTTAACCACACCAGCCATTGGCATCCCACTGTTCATTTTTCTTTGGGTTATTTTACTTTACTTTTACTAGGAAGTTGGAGTTTTTTAAACTATTTTGAAAATTAACCTTTCTCAGATGAAAGGCATGTAAGCATTTTCTTCCATTTGTAGGTTGCCTTTTTATTTGGTTGATTGTTTTCTTTACTGTACAGAAGTTCTTTAGATTAATATAATTCCACTTATCTAATTTTGTTTGTGTTGGCTATACTTTTTGTGTGGAGTTCAAGAAATCATTGTTAAGGAGCTTTTATTCCAAATTTTCTAGAGCTTTTTTTTAGTTATATGTCTTATATTTAACCACTTAAGACATCTTAACTTTTTTTTTTGCATGTGACATAAGATAGTGATCCAATCTTACCTTTTGGCATGTGAATATATAGTTTATTCAACACTATTTATTGAAGAGATTATTTTTCTTCCATTGTGTTCTTGGCATCCCTGTTGAAGGTCATTAGACCTTACATGCATAGATTTATTTCTGGTCTCTCACTGTATTCTACTAATCTATATGTTTGTTTAAGTTACTTACATGAGTAATACTTATCAAAATATAGAAATGACCCAAAAAACGGTTAACAATAATTATTTTCACTGTCTTCTGTAGCTGTCACATATGTTCAATAAAAATAAATATAATAATTCCCACTTAAGTTGAGGTTTTTTTTCTAACCAAAAATACTCACCTAAAACCTGAATACAACATTATTAATACTAAGAAAAAAAAACAGAAAGCAAGCAAAATTTATCAATTAGATTTATGAAGCAGAATGCTCATAAGTGATCATACATGGTAATTTAGCAAACTACAATATGTTTAAAACTATAAATTATAAGTACTATGTTCAGTTTCTCTTATTCAATTGTATATAACTTGTGCAAAAAAGGAAAGTTAAGAAAACCCCCAAACCTCTGTTCCACTCACAGTTTATTCATCTAGCAAGTCATTGAGAGAAGAGAGTGCCATAGTGTTCCTGTTCATGAATTCATAATGACTTATTTTCAGAATCAATATTTCAATTAAAAATTCTTTGGCGTGATTTTTATCTGAAAGGAAAAAGTAGTTAAGTAATTTATTTCAAAGACTTATTAAAACAATTGATAGTCTTTGAAGTATTTCAGGCAGCTATTGAAAGTTTAGAACCAAAGTTCCAAGAGTTATTCTCATGTCTCTTAGCTGTTCATTAGTGTCATATATTTCTTTTAGACACCATTACTGCCAGGTTGTTGATCAATTACAGTATCTAACAGGGTCTCATTATCACATGGCTCTAACTATTTTGGGTAGTTACTGAGAATTTTGTTTTCAGAAAGTACCTGTGAGAATAGAGGTAATCTCTGAATTGTATTTTTGAACTCTAAATAGGATTATGTCTATACTAATATAGTAAGTATTTAAGACAAAAGTTAGAAAGTTATGTCTGATATTATATGCATTTCTAAAATGTGTCTTGAAGATTATCCCTAAATAAAGAAAATAAGGTTCCTGTCAAATTTGTTACTTAGTTTTTACTAGCATATAGAAGAGTGAAACTTACTTGACTCATAAATCTAATTAATGATTAAAAAACTAAAGGAATATGGCTTTTAAAAGTTTCTGCCATTTAAATGTAAGACTCCTGTTTTCTATGAATTTATGGAATTATAACTTTTTTTTTTTTTTTTTTTTAGATTTCTGCCATAAGATCTTTGTGTTCACCAGAAAGAGAAGGGGAGAAATAAAGCAAGAAATCAACCCCTGAGAAGGGATTGTCATGCCACAATCCCTTCTCCACCATTTTCTTCTCAGGATTTTGGTCACACATGCATATACACCTGGTGTAATTTTCTGGCATAAGTCAAGGACTCAAATCATGCAGTCAGCCATGTGAGATCCAGTTCCTTAACTTCCTCATTGACTGCTGGCCCACAATATTATTGTTAACAAAGATTAGATAATCATTTCATTTCCTCTTGGTCCTCACAAAGAAAATTGATGCCAGGACCAGCAGATTGCATAATGTTTATGTCACTGAACCCCCACATAGTCGACCATGGTTTGATTCCCGGATCTGGTGGCTTAAAACTAATGCCAGGTACATGCACATGCATGCTCAAAATTCCAAGAGGAGAAGGGATTGGATTGTGGCATGGTCATCCACCCTGGGGGGTGATTTCTCACTTTCTGTCTCCCTGTCTCTCTGTCTCACCAGCGAGCACATTTGCCCTATAGCAAAAAACTCTTAAAAAAATCATGCCTAGGGAACCAGCAGTTAGTGTAATGGCTATGTCACTGGACTCCCATGTAGTCGAATGCGGTTCGCGTCCCAGACCCGGTGGCTTAAACTCACGCCGGGCGCGTGTGCGTGTGTGCCCAAGATCCCGAGAGAGAATGGAGGATAAGGGATTGCGGCGTGGTCATCCCCCCTGGGGGTGATTTCTCGCTTTCTGTCTCTATGTCTCTCTCTCTGTCTGTCTGGTGAGTGCACGCACCCTATAGCAAAGACCTCTCCAAAAAAAAAAATGATGCCTAGACATTAATATTTCTCTATGTTATGAATAGTAAGTGAATGGTGAGGACACACTGTGGACTTGTTACAACTTACTTTTTAATTGTAAAAGTCATTATGTATCATAAAGTCACACAATTTCCTAGTGCTTAGTATGCTTCTAAATATAATTTAGCATCTTGTATTAGACTAATAGTTCTTCACTTCCATACATATGGCAATGTAAACAGATTGGAGACAAATTGCCAATATGACCTAAATACTACTAGCAAGTAATTTTTGGAAAATTATCACATTTCACACATTATTAAGTCTATGAATACTTCTGTACAATATTCTCTGAATATGCCAGTGAGGTATCTATTGGTCAACTCTCCAGGATAGTGTAAAAATCTATCTACTTCCCTAGAGTAGGAAAAAGTAACATAAAGATCAACAAAGTTTTTATTTGCCAGTGTTTTACAGGCTATAAAGGAAGTCATTAACTCCTTTAGACAGACTGATGACCAATAAATTGCACTACAGTACTTTTCTATTTATTAGACACACTTTACAGATTTGGGAATCAAACTAACAAGAAAATGGTAAGAAACCAGATCAATTTCTCAGAATGCATAAGTGCAAAGACTGTCCTCTTAACAACTATAGTTAACTAACTTTTTAGGGAACATGGATATTTTACTGGGAAACTGTAAATCTCAAATTAATATGAATAAATTATGCTAAATTTAAAAGAAGTAAAGGAAGAATAAAATTTAAGAAAGGTATGAGCCAAAAGTTACAAAAATTAGAAGAAAATTTTAAAATATTTTGGAAGAGTTTTTGGCTTTAATAATTAGTGACATTGAAACTTTCATATGACCACATAAAAAATATGATCTGAGTAGATAATCACATTCCAAGAATGAGGGGAAAAAAAGGGAAAAGTCTGAAATGATCATGTCCAGTTGTATTTTTCTAAACTCATTCAGGACAGGAAATTAATGAGCATATGAAAATAAAGAACTGGAATCCAGTGCTAATGGGCATCCTTTCTACATGGAAGGAATTGTAAAGGTGGGAATGAGTCTTTTTCCCTCTAATACACTTCAATTTGGGCTTCAGTTCCCTTACCTAGTAACACAAATGACTAACATTCAATTTCTTCTTTTATTATATATATATATATTTATTTATTTATATATATATATATATATATATATATATATATATTTATTTTTTAGAGAGTTTTTTTTCTATAGGGCATGTGTACTTACCAGAGAGATAGAGACAGAAAGCGAGGAATCAATGCCTTCTCCTTCAGTCCTTCTTGGGATTTGAGGCATGCACATACATATACCCAGCATGAGGATTTTCTTTTTTTTTTTTTTACAGCATGAGTTTTTAAGCTGCCAAGTGTACGTGCCCAAGATCCCGAGAGGAGAACGGAGGAGAAGGGATTGCAGCGTGGCCATTCCCCCTGGGGGGTGATTTCTCACTTTCTGTCTCTCTGTCTCTCTCTGTCTGTCTGGTGAGCGCACGCGCCCTATAGCAAAAAACCTCTCAAAACAAAAAGAAAAAATATTTAAAAAAATTTATATGAGTATTTGCAGAACCATATCACACATTTTTTTTATTGTCCCACAAAAATACTCCCTAAAGAGACCTTAATACTTGTGATCAAGATTTAATCACTCATGGGCTACTAACAAACAAGTAAGGCAGACTGTAATGTAGAAAAAGTCTGTTTTATAGAGCATTTGAAATGCAAGCTAAGCTTTTGAATCTTGAGATAAGTAAGCAAAAATATGGTGACAAAAGCGAAAGTAATTCAATGCGTGCAGATCAACATTAATGTTTAATATATTTATTTAATTATTTATATTTAATTAATTAATTATTTTTTTATTATCAGTCATACATTAAATCACTATACATCATTTACATTGTGAAGAGACTTTACCCAGCATGATATATACCTCAGTCTAGCCCAGTTGAGACCACCATACACAGATGGTGTCAACAGATAATAAACCATACCTATGTCTCCCAAGTGTCTTACCAGATCAACATTCATTGGAAAGAAAAGGTGGCAGAATATGGGGTCATATGTTTAGATCATTTTGAAACAAGTTATAAGATTCTGAATGCCCGTTGAAGAGAGCTATGGTAAGTTATCAATGTGATTCTGATTTGGTGAAAATTAGAACAAGCAGCCATCTAAGACCAGTACAAAATATTAGAAACCCTATCCATCTCCATCTCTGACATTAAGTGGCTTCAAAATCCACCTGTTGTAGTTCAAGCACAGTTTAAAAACAGATATAGCAACAGAAATCACTTACTATTGAGTCCAAGATCTTTCGAAGTAGAGATAATGACAAGACTATCAATTATATTCATTTGTCAGATTTATTTACACGCGTCATTTATTAGCCTAGCAAATATTCCTAAGTTTCAGAAACTATGCTAGATGGGAGAAAATTAGCTGAGAATGGACCACATTACTCTTTCTAGGTCTTTCTCCTTAAAAATATCAAGTGTTACTATTCATGCTATCATATCATTTTGACGGGGCCATGCAGACAACACAAGTTGGTAAAGAGGCTGTCTCCCATGGCCTGGCCTGGGAAGAAACGGCAAGACAAGGCCGGTGGTTTACTAACTCTCCTTGTGTCGTTTTACTGGCCTGTAGTCGATTTCTCTGCCATGAGCTTTACTGACGGTACCCCATAAGGGCAAAATAACACCCCCAGCCTTACTATAATTTTTACAATAATCCTAAAGGAATGCGGATCCCTAACGCTAGCAAATAGGAATTATCTCCTGAAGTCCCACCCCCCCCACCACCTGCCTGGAAAATGTCAATAAAGAGTGCTGCAGTTACCTCTCCTACTGGGGATTACATAGATAACATTAGAAAGGTTTGGGTTAATAGAAATCTACTAAACTGGTGAAACGACCTCAGTAGCTGGGGGAGGCTTAGGGACTCATCAGTGAGGCACTGATACCCCAAACAAAGACCATGAGCCACCTTTGATCTCAGGACAAGGGAACATCACTGTTCCCCAAGCCACAGCCATTGTATAGAACAGCAAGTAGAGGGTCCCAAGTACACAATAACCTTTAGGTAAGTCATTAAGTTGCTAGCAAGACCACATTCCTTTCCCATGTAGGCGAAAGGCTCACCCCCTTAGCTGTAAATTACCCCAAAAGCAATATAGATATTTCACTTTAGTATATATTAACCGTGTCTTTACTTAACAAAACAAGATATCTATCTAGGTCTTTGCTACCAGCATTGTTACCACCCTGGTCTGGGACTGAGATTACCAAGCTTCCTCCAAGCCCCCTCTTCAAAAGGCCCTGTCCAGTGGTAATCAAGACTGAAGAAGAAGATGCACCAGACAAATAGACTCCTTCGTTCTGAGAACTGTGTTTGGCTTCACCTGTTCAAAGACAGACATCATGTTTTATGATCATTGTTCCTGTGCTTTGAATTCTCTGTTTCATAGAGTAAATCTTTTATTTCCCCCTCACCCCTCCTACTCCTGTAAGATCCCTCAATAAATACGCATGTCTTATTAGCCACGGCGCAGCAGCCTGGAGCTAACTCTGGCTGTGGCCGGCTAAGAACATGCAAAAAGGCATTGAGGTCTTAGTCTAATTTTTATTTCTGTTCACCTGCGCCGCCTCCAGCGAGTCAACCCACCGAGGCTAGACCCCGGCATCATTTGATTTCATCCCCAACACTCCTTCCTGCAGTCATCTATAGACATTTCCCTTAATTTCTCTAGTTCTTCTATGAATACAGTCTATTAGCAAAACTAGTGTTGTCATAGTTCTTGGTGTTTTAGTAACCAAGTACATAACCTTTCCATATTCATGGTTCTTAGTGCCTTGAATGTTCCTCTAACTATGGATCTGTCTACACCTTAACTCAGTCCCTAATATATATGTGTATACATGGTGACGTCCCAGATTTTGACATTGCTCCAATAGTTGATATGTGTTCATCATTTACATAATTTCCAGGACCAGCAGGTCTCATGGTCATTAAGGCATTGGACTCCACATACAGTTTGAGTCCTGGACCCAGCAGCTAGAAGAATCATGCTGGACACAGTGTGCGCATACCCAAAATCTCAAGAGGAGAATGGATTACAGAATGGCCATCCCCCCTCGGGGTAAGGGTGATTATTCACTTTCCCTCTCACTGGCTATTTCTCTCTCTTTCTCTATCTGTCTTTCTCTCTCAGGTGAGCACACATGCCCTCTGGCAAAAACTTTAAGAGGGAAAAAAATTAACTTGTAAACTACTTAGAATCATACCATATTTTTCTTCTTCAGTTTCTTCTGTTTGAAGACAATTTCATGCCTTCTTTATCTTAAAAACTGCAACACATTCTCTTTCCTCTTCACTGTCATGTAATGATTTTGTTTATATTTTGTGAAGTACATAAAAGTAATGACAAACGTGATTTGAGTGCTCTCACTGCCACTTACAAACATTCTGTGTTTGAATTGTTGTCATCTCTCCTGAAATTAAGGGTAGTGAGATTGTCCTTGTAACTAAAGCCAACTCTTACCACTCACTAGACCCCGTAGTCGCTTACTTACTCTAAGTTATTAATCCAGCATTTGCCTCCTCTTCAGTTCATGTGAATTTGCCCTTTCTACTCCATCATCTTTGCTTTAGCATACAAACATACAGTAATATATCCTTAGTTATTAAACAAACAAACAGTATCTTTTATTTAATGTGCCCTTGACCTCATCCTTTCTCATAAAATAGCCAAAAGAGTTGTCTATGATGTTTTCCTCAAATTATTTTCCTTAGTATTTCTTTGCTGTATTTTATTTTTTTATTATTTTATATTACATTTAATCACATATATTTTTACAGTGTATGATATTTCTTTTTCCAGCATGATTACCATGCATATCAGTGAAGACAAAGACATTACTATACACATCAGCAGCAGCAAATAGCTTTTCACTTATTTTTCAGATTAAAAAAAAATTGTATTATTCTTATTTTTTAAACATTCTATCTCTATACATCATTTGCTTTGTAAAGAGAATTTACCCAACATGAAATACTTCTCAGACCAGTCCAGTTGAGAATACTGTACATGTTGTCATTAACAGGTAATCAACAATTACTATGTCCCATAAATGTCACACCTCTCTAGTTTTTCTCCCTGATATTTTCTGTAGCATTTGTCACATGATATATTTTCTTCTTTCTTGAAAAACATTTTCACCTAATAAGTAGGACAATACTCTGTTCTCTACCTACCTCTATGGTCAGTCCTTCTCCATTTTCTTTACAGGTTCTTTTTTATTTTTATTTTTTTTGGTTTCTCTAAATTATATAATTTATGATGCCCCAGGGATTATTTTTTGAGTTTTTTATTTAGCATTTAAACTCATTGATAATTACATCCAATCTAGTAACCTTAAATCAGAGTTTTTAAAATCCTTTCATTATTATTATTATCCCCCTTAGGATAAAAATGAAATTGAATTTACAATCTCTCTAATGATAGAAATTAAATATTAAGCAATACAACTTTGTTAGATAGCTTTGAGCTATGGAGGGCCACAGACCCTAAAAGATCTCAGATTTTTTTCACCTGCGAGGATCTAATTTTTTATTTCCTTGACAGAAATTATACACCTCTATTGAGAATGCATACTTTAAAGTTTACTTACAGTCTAATGAATCACAATTTTATATTTGCAGGAAGATCTTTAGGTGAACCCTAACTCATTACCAACTACCTGAATGACCCTTTTAGTTGATGTTTAATAGGTATCACAAATTTAAAATGTCCTATACCAAAATTCTAATGTTTATCTTTATAAGTCTTTTTCTTGTTCCCTTTCTCTTTTGAAATCTTCTCTCTTCTCAATAAATGGCAAAGTAGTTGTTACGTTTGTTCAGATTCAAAGCTTTGAGAGCATCTACGATTCCTCTTCATCATCACTTCATCAGTATGTCTGGTTGGAGCGAGCTTGACAATTTACTCAGAATACAACCACTTCTCATCATTTCTGTCATTAATTCACCTAAGTAGCACACTGTTGTGTCTTAGTCAAATCACTGTAACACTGTCCTTATCTTTTTTTCTTTTTCTCAGTTTCTTTCTTGATGTCTGCTCTTGCAATTCCATGAGGAAACTTCAAAACTGTGTAGAATAATGGAATTAAATATGTAAGTTTATTTTGGTGCAAAAATAAATGATGCATATGTATAGTTTTTCCATATTATACATGATCATAAACTTTGTGAAGATTCACCTATATTTTCCAAGTTATGTGGAGCCAGCCAGGTGACATGGTGTTTAAGGCAGCTGGATCCCACTGGCTAACTGTATGGTTCAAGACCTGAGTTCGGTGGCTTGAAAAACATGGCAGGCATGTGTGTGTGCATGCCCTAAGTCTGGAGATGAGAATATAAGAGAAGGGATTCTGGCATAGTTGTTGCCCCCAAGAGATGATTTATTTTTTTTTTCTCTTTCTGTCTGTCTTTCTCTCTGGTTAGCTTATGGAAAACAAACAAACGAACAAGAATAAACTAACAAACATCAAGAAATGTGTCTGGTTTCACTCGACCAGAAATTGAATGAATAAAGTGAGGAACATATATTCTACAAAATACCTGTGGAATAAAGAGTCTGCCAACTTGCTTCCAGAAACATAGTAAGAACTGAAGCTTTCCCAGCTTTTTAAAATTTATGGCTTACCCTAGAAAGTGGAGCATTTTAGATTAAAGTAAAGAACAAAGATCTACTTACCAGAGACGTTTCCATGCCCAGCTAATTATTTGATTCTGTTATATTTTAATATCTTCTTTTTATATTTCTAATTTATAGAAGAGATAATGAGCAAATGATTTTTTTGTGTGGCAATATAGAATGCTAAAATACAAAATCATCCTTTCCAAAATGTATATATCATCTACACTTACATGACTTAAACTTCTGTGTTACCATTTTCTTAGAATTTAAAACAAGATTGTTTTTTTTTTTTTGGAGAGGTTTTCGCTATAGGGCGCGTGCACTCGCCAGACAGACAGAGAGAGACATAGAGACAGAAAGCGAGAAATCACCCCCCAGGAGGGATGGTGACGCCGCAATCCCTTCTCCTCCATTTTCCTCTCGGGATCTTGGGCACGCATGCACACGCGCCCGGCGTGAGTTTTAATCCACCGGGTCCGGGACGTGAACTGCGGTCGACTACGTGGGAGTCTAGTGACATAGCCATTACGCTAACTGCTGGTTCCCTAAAACAAGATTTTTATGTGTTTCAGTAAATTCCCTTAAAATATATACAGAGTTTGAAAACAACAACAAAACAGTTAAGTATCCTTTGATAATAATTGTATAATTATTCATTTTCAATATAAAAAAAACAAATTGGGGTTAGCCCCATGGCCTAATGTTTAACGGGGCTAGATCCCACACAGATGACCATGGTCCAAATACTGGTGGCTTTTTTTGAAAAACATACCTGGCCTGTGTACATGCAAGCTTAAAATCTCAACAAAATGAAGAAATTGAGGACAAGGGATTGAGGTATGACCATGTCAGCTAGGGAAGGGGGGGTGCTTTCTCCTTCTCTTGTTTATCTCCTTCTCTCTCTGATAAGCGTGCTTGCCCTCCAGGGGATACCTTATAGACAGTATGGCGACTTAGAAGGTAATATTTAGGTAGATATGAAATCTATGATCATGTGTAGCTCTTGAATCCTGAAAACATAAATACAATCTCCAATGTTGCCTTTTTTAAAATGTGAGACATTTTAGTTATTCACAGAAGTTCATTATTTAGTGCAAATTTGCAAGATTCATGTATATCATTGCTTATCAGTTAGGCTACAATCTATTTACATTGACAAAGCAATATTTACAGAGTCCAATGAAATCCTAGGTATTCTGGAAAAGCATAAAAACTTTCAGAGAGAAAATATATTTGTTTAAATTTTATAACAAACTTCAATATCTTGCTAAAATAAAAGTTAACTTTCAAAGCTATCTTATTTAATGTAATATTTTAACAGTTTGAATAGATTATTTGCACATTTTTCTGAAGCAATGAAAAGATTAGTTCAAATATAATAATTGTATCCCATTTGTTATATTCTATTTTTTTTTTTTTTTTTGTAGAGGTTTTTGCTATAGGTCATGTGTGCTCACCAGAAAGACAGAGAGAGACAGAGAGACAGAAAGTTAGAAATACCCCCCAGGGGGGGACAACCAGCTGCAATCCCTTCTCCTCCATTCTTCTCAGGATCTTGGGCACACACGCACAGGCACCTGGCATGAGTTTAAGCCACCAGGTCCGGGACTTGAACCACAATCGACATCATGGGAGTTCAGCGACACAGTCATTATGTCAACTGTTGGTCTCATATTTGTTACATTCTTTAAAAGTATTTTTCAAGGGGACTGACAGGTGGCAGGTGATCGAGACGCTGGATATTCCCACATGGCCAACCACGGTTTGAGTCTTGGGCATGGCAGCTTGCTTTCTCACTTTCCCTCTCTCTGCATTTCTCTTTGATTAAGTTAAAAAAATGATGAATAAATAAAATTAAAAAAATATTTTTCAAACGTTCATTTTACAAATTATAGAAGGAAAAATAATGCTTATTCTGAACTTGCAATGCTCATAGTAGGTTAACTTCCCAGATTTGATTTTTTTCCAGTTACTTAGTAGCTTTTAACTATCGGAGATCAAATGAATAACAGGTGGTTTTGTTCTATGTGGTCATTACTTTTTCTCCTCATAAGATAAAGCTACATAAATAAGGCATTTAAAAATGAAACTAAATAAAAGCTACTACAACCATCAGCACAAAGATATTAGGAGAATTAATAGACAAGTGAATACTTCTACTCCCCTGGGGGTTTGATTATCTTTTGTGAAATAAAATTTCACAAAATTCAGTGGAATAAGTGAACAGAGGAAAATCTTGCCTTTTATAATATATATTTATATACCGTTGTTCTATCATTTCTCTCAGTAAAAATTAATGCACATAAAGGATGCCAAGATTATTGTACTATCATAAATATAGAACACTAGGGAATAGCAGATGGTGTAATGGTTGTGTTGCTAGACTCCCATGTAGTAGGCTGCCGTTTGAGTCCTAGACCTGGTAGCTCAAACCTCACACCAGATGCATGTGCATGTGTGCCCAAGATCCCTAGAAGAGAATGAAAAAGAAGGGATTGGGAACCAGCAGTTAGCGTAATGGCTATGTCGCTGGACTCCCACGTAGGAGACCACAGTTCGCGTCCCGGACTCGGTGGCTTAAAACGCCGGGTGCGAGTGCGTGTGTGCCCAAGATCCCGAGAGGAGAATGGAGGAGAAGGGATTGTGGCGTGGCCATCCCCCCTGGGGGGTGATTTCTCGCTTTCTGTCTCTATGTCTCTCTCTGTCTGACTGGCGAGCGTACGTGCCCTATAGCGAAAAACCTCTCCAAAAAAAAAGAAAAAAAGAAAAAGAAGGGATTGCAGTGTGGTCACACTCTCTAGGGGGTGATTTCTATCTTTCTGTTTCTCTGTCTCTGTCTTTCTCTCCAGTGGGTGCATGTGCCCTATAGCAAAATATCTCTCTCTAAAAAAAAAAAAAGAGAGAAAACACTAGGGGTCATTATTATTACTCAGTAGTGGAGCACAAATATTGGACCTTTTCTTAGAGTATAAAATTAACATTAGCAGATTTTATCTATAAAATCATTTCTGTACAAAATGATCCCAGAAAATTAATTTTTTAAATACTAGTAAGATGAAAAAAATTTATAAATACATATTCTTGCCATAGATTTTTACTTCTTCTGGTGAACAAATTTTTAAGACTCTAAAAGACTGAATTATCTATACTAAACTTTTTTATTAAACAGAGAAAATCATGGAGGTTATGGAAGTAAAATAAGTTGTGTAATGTCATATAATATTTCCTAAAACAATACCATATCATTATATTTTATGTTCTAGGATTTCTCTTCTTTGTCCTTTTGAAAAGAGCTACTCAATTTTATTTTGTAATATTAACATATATAGATTTATTGAAAAACTAGTATGATAAAAGATTACTGGTTATAAGATTTCTGTTATTGGGAACCAGCAGTTAGCATAATGGCTATGTCCCTGGACTCCCACTTAGTCGACCGCGGTTCGCGTCCCGGACCCGGTGGCTTAAAACTCACGCCAGGCGCGTGTGTGTGTGTGCCCAAGATCCCAAGAGGAGAATGGAGGAGAAGGGATTGCGGAGTGATCATCCCCCCTGGAAGGTGATTTCTTGCTTTCTGTCTCTATGTCTCTCTCTGTCTGTCTGGCGAGCACATGCACCCTATAGCGAAAATCTCTCCAAAAAAAAAAAAAGATTTTTGTTATTATAAATAATAAGTTATAATCTCCAATACACTTAATGTGAAAAATAAAGTTAGAAAATACCCTAGACAAAAGTGTGATGTTTTTACAAATTTTGAGAATGCAAATCTATGTACATGTAAAGTAAAAAGCTCAGATAAGTTTAGCTTAGCTCAACACATGCTTAATGCATGAGTAGTGTATGTTTAATAATGCTTTACACAGCTCTATATATGCTTAAATGATTAAAATAATGGCTATCACTTATATCAGATAACTCTTTTGAAAGTCCTGACTTGTATGAAGCAAATGCTATAGCATTATTGCATAGTATTGCACATTTTTAAAAATTTCATTTCTTGTTTTAAAAACAAAAACTTGGGACCAGCAGTTAGCGTAATGGCTATGTCACTGGACTCCCATGTAGTCGACTGTGGTTCGCGTCCTGGACCCAGTAGCTTAAAACTCACGCTGGGCGCATGTGAGTGCGTGCCCAAGATCCTGAGAGGAGAATGAAGGCGAAGGGATTGTGGCGTGGCCATTCCCCCCAGGGGGTGATTTCTCGCATTCTCTCTTTGTCTCTGTCTCTCTGTGTCTGTCTGGGGAGCGCAAGTGCCCTATAGCAAAAAACTCTTCAAAAAAAAAAAAAAGAAAAGAAAACAACTTTTTTTAGATCAGGTGTCCCCAAACCCCAAACCCTGGACCATGAACTAATACCAGTCCCTGGGGCTATGGCCTATTAGAAACTGGTTGCATAGAGGAAGAACAGCAGGCTAGCAAGGGGAGCTTTATCTGCATTTATAGCCACACCCCACCACTAACACTAAGGCCAATGCTCCTCCTCCAGTCATATCAGAAGGGGCATTTGATTCTCATAGGGATCTCCAGGATGTGACCATCTACTTGCAGGAAGGCAAGCTTAGGGCCCCCCACTGATTCTGCATTGTGGTGAGTTGTATATTTTTTTCATCATATAATGTACTACTAATAGAAATAACAATCACAATAAATGTAATGTTGTTGAATCCTCCTGAAACTATGCTCCTTCCCCCCACCCCAAGTCCATGGAAAAAATGTCTTCCATGGAACCAGTTCCTGGTGTCTTAAAGGTTTTTTATCAGTGCTCTAGATAGCATTGGAAATTATACATTTACATGCCAAATAACACTTATGTTATTTGTAAAATATATACATATATATATGTACACACAGTTAAATTTTAAGTATTTATTTACTTGTGTATGTATTTTTTTCTTAAACAAGAGGGAGACAGAGAAAGAGAGAGATACAGTTACCCCCAACAGGATCTTCATACAATAATCCACCTGTGGCCCCAGCCCAGGGATGAAGAGCACACGTGTGCACCTAGCATTTAGGGAGGCCCTGAGACAGCACCTGAGGTCCTTCCTATGTGGGAGCAGTTACATTATCTCTTCACCACCATCTGGACCAATAGTTAACTTTAAAGTTGAGAAGAAAAGGTTTTTAAGTTTTTTTCTTTTTCTTTTCAAGTAGGTAATAGTTTTTAGAATGAAAATATAAATCTGGTTTGCTTTTAATTATCAACACAGTGTTTTGCTTGCTATTTTCACATTAAGTCCCCAGCATAGCATTATAAGATAACTTATTTTTTGTTGTTAATTGTAATTTACAATGGAATAAGATGGAAACTTAACAATCTTAATTCAATTATTACTGACAATTTGAAAATTCCAGCCATGATAGTCAGTGTTAGTATGTTTACTGCCACCTAGATTTGCTTTGGCTCATAGTATGGCAAGATGTTTTCTTTAAAACTTTTTGTGATTTGTCAAGTGTGTTTTTATTCGATATATTAGTAACAGAATTTATGTTCCCTGTATCTCAACTAGAGACACTGGAAATATGTCATCCTAGAAGTAGGATAATTGCTTGAATTGTTCCTTTGACCATCTAAAATATTTCCATAATTTCTTTTCTGGCTTATGCATTGCTTCCAACCTACTCTTTCACTATATTTTCATATAATTATCTAAAAAGAATGATTTTCCTCTTCCTTCCCTTTCCCATCTTCCTTCTTTTCCTCAATCTATTCTCCATAGTAATACTTAATAAAGCACTATATTCAGTGTTACAGAACACAGAAAGAGAAACCAACTATCTATCCTCTACTCAGTGAGTGTAGGGCTAGGAGTTAAGACACATCATATGATACAAGATAAAAGTTAAACATAGTAAATTAATTATAAATTTTGTAATAGAAGTTCTAAATAAAATATTTCCTTGACCTTAATCTAGTTCAATATTTGTGCTTCATTTAGGATTCACCTCACACTTAACCTTCCAGTATTTTAAGTTTAAAATATTTTCCTGAAAAAAAAAATGTCTAAGCCATTTTCCTTTCCCATACAAGAAGTTTCCAAAATCCCATCTTTTCATGGAATTTCTTAAAAAGAATAACAGAATATAAATTATATAGACATAAAAGATAATTTCTAAAATCATAATAATAAAGATTATAGAAAGCTAGAACTTGGTTTGACACGCTTCATAGTTAACAACCATTTTAAAAAAGATGAAAAGAAAGCCTTCTCATTTATCTGTGTATATGTGTATATTTTAAAATTTGAAAAAAAAATTAGATCTACATGCTGGAATAAAAAACAAGTTGTACATTGAAAAGATGTACAGTTATTAAATGGAAATTTTAAAAAGTTGTATCTACATTTTAATTAATAAATATGAAATAGGCGTATCACCTCTTTCTACTCAGTTTTAGGTACCCTTTCTGTTTTTTGGCTTTGATCCTTTTCTTAATGCAGTGATATCATTAATTGTGTGCTCAGTTTTGAACTGCTTCAGATTTTTTCTGGTGTGCTGTTCCAACATTTAACAAGGTTTTCTTAGCTTTTCAGGTTCAATGAATTTGAGAAAGTGGCAGTTATGTGAATTTCCAATCTTTTCTTTTGAAAGCCAAAGGGAATGGAGGCAGTTAGGGGCTTCAGGGCAGCAGTCAACTATTACAGCTTTTTTTTTTTTAAGTAGTATAGTGTTTGCTCTGTTAAGGAAGGTAACTAGGGAATACAAAACTATGTTTGCAGTTGAGTAGAGAAATATCGACTCCACAAAAGTAAATAGAAGACACAAAATACAGAACATTTCACAGAGCAATATTTAGAGATTAGGTCAGCCTTCAAGTCATTTACTACAAACCAACTAAATTAACCAGAGGAGACTCATGCTATAGGGTAGAACTCTAAGATTTTATTCGGTAGTTGGATTGTTTAGTGGTAATCTGTTCTCACTTTTTTTTTATCCTTTCAAGGATATCTTGATAAGATCATTTCAATTTACTGAAAATATATAGATTTACTGAATGAAGTTAATCAATGTTTATTGGTTTTATGTTCTTAGCAACTTTAAATAAATAAATAAGCTAGAATCTACATTAAGTATTAAACATGTAAATGAGGGAACAGCCTGGATGAAAAGATTCTCTTTCTATAAATTTTAAAAATACAATACAAGGCTAGAATTCAAAATACTCATTACATACTTAAACTACTAAAAATTGTGAATCTTACCTATTAAGCATTCATACTAAATTCAATTTTTAAAAAATAATAAGGCATCATGTCCCTGAATAAATTTTTTAGTTTTAAAGATTTATTTTATTTATTTATTCATTCATTTATTTTAATTTGACCAGAGAGAAAGAGAGACAGAGAGAGAAGGAAAGTGAGAAAGCAAGCTACCAGGTCCAGGACTTGAACCATGATCAGCCATGTGGGAGTGTCCAGCACCTTAACTACCATGCCACCTGCTGGTCCCCAAATAAATCTTTTTTTATAAGAGCATATTTTTAAAAAAATTCTGACGTCTATGAGGTAAATGCAACTATGCTGTGAAATTAACTGAAGCTTAGCCAGCATTTAATTTATCTTTTGGGAACTCATTGCATACTATTAGAGAGGAGAGGCAATAAAGCAGTTTCAAAAAAAGTGAGCCTAGGACTTCTAGGCAACAGAAAATGAATACTGACTCAAGGTTTGTCTCAGTACTTTGGGCAAGTCAACTATTTCCATAGAAGGAAAGGAGTCAGTAGGTTGACTCTGTTGTAAGCCCTTGATTATTCTATTTTCTGAAACATAACAACTATTCACTAAAAAATTTAATTGTTGAAAAGAAGACATGGCTTCTAATTTTATCTCTGCTACCCCTAGCTTATGAAATGGAGCAATCTGTTTTTTTCATTATAGGACTACTTCTTTGCCACTGAGAAAAGGAATTGGCCTGAATAACCACTAATATCCTTGTCAAATGCCAAAATTTTATGTTGAGATAAGGAATGAAGTTTTACATGCAAATATATTTTTCTTAATTTTGTCCTAAATCGGTAACAATTTTCTTTTATGGTTTTAAATAGAGCTAGTCTGTGCTTCCTTAAACAGTGTATATTGGCAAGGCATTAAATATTTCTTAAAGACTTAGATCCTAATCATGAACATTAATTAGTTGATTTTACAGCCTTTCCCCTTGCTATTAGCTGTTTATTTTACTCTCAGCTTTAAGGGATCCCTATTTTAAAATAAGTGAGCTTGAATAAGCTTTTGGACCTAGGGGAATTGATGAAAAGAAAACATGCTCTTTTCAATATAAAAAGGGTGAATTAAGATTCTGAGCACAAGTGGGGGAAAAAAAAAACTTTGTTAAAAAAATAAGAAGAAGAGTTCTGATTTTTTAAAAAGGATCTCAAGAGGATATGGCTTTACAGTCCAGGGAGTTAACTTATAAGTGAAAATCAGCCATGCTGAAGACAGTATGGAGCTCTGGGAACTGTCGAAGGACGAGTGATAAAACTCTCCTAAGGGTTTCTACTTCAAATCTCTTGTATAGTGCTTTGTTGCTCAAACACACTGAACCTGCATAATTTCTTTGACATTTTCTATTATATGAAATACCGATGATCCTCATTTATGTTGGTTTGATTTACAATTTGATTATTTATTTATTTTTTAAATTCATGATAAAACATGTGCACTAAAGAGAAAGAAATAGAGTGATGAGTATCCCCCAGGGTCTGGTCAATACCATTGCCCCTTTCTTCAGAAGATCAGGTCTTTCTCCCTCCCTAGCACGCATGGTGTGTTTCAGAATGACTGGGCTCAGTATTTAGAGCAGGGTGACAGTGAGAGACCTGCTTCTGTTGAGCAGCTGCACCACAGAGTGAACTTGATTTATGATTTTTAAAATTTTATGGTAGAGCAAAAGTGATACACATCTAGTGGGACTGTACTTCAAGTGCCTATACCTGTTTTTCACTTTCAGTAAGGTATTTTCTAAATCTGTTAACTCATTACGTGAACTATTCAATACTTTATTATAAAATAAGCTTCACATTAGATGATGTCGTCCAATAGTAGGTTAGTATAAATATTCTGAGCATGTTTAAGGTAGGCTTGGCTTATTGATGATGTTTTCTATGTTAGATGCATTAAATGCATTGCTGACTTAACCATAGTTTCAACTTATGATAGATTTCTTGGTCTGTAACCCCATTTATTGTACGTAGAAGAGCAGCTATATTAACAAATACATTGTATGCTTTCATATAGTGAATTATTATAAATAAATCTGGAATGTATGTATTAATAGAGCCATAGCTAGTCAGAACTTATAACCTAAGCTTTGTAATTAATGGAATATGAGATGATCCATGAAGCCATGAAATGGCTTCCTCTCTTAGTGATGTGTTCCTCTGCATTGACCAAACATCCTGGGAGTTTACTCAGAGCCAGAACTTTTAGTAGAGTGAGACAAAAAACAATACTTTTTTTTTTTTTTTTTTTTTTTTTTGGAGAGGTTTTCGCTATAGGGCGCATGCACTTGCCAGACAGACAGAGAGAGACATAGAGACAGAAAGCGAGAAATCACCCCCCAGGGGGATGGTCACGCTGCAATCCCTTCTCCTCCATTCTCCTCTCGGGGTCTTGGGCACGCACGCACACGTGCCCGGCGTGAGTTTCAAGCCACCGGGTCCGGGACGCGAACCTCGGTCGACTATGTGGGAGTCCAGCGACATAGCCATTACGCTAACTGCTGGTTCTCACTTTTTTTTTTTTTCTTAATGAGAAGATGCAGACTAAAATATTTGTAATTATTAGAAAGTTTCAGATTGGGTAAACTGTTTGATTCACATTATGTATGATCCAGAAATTTAACATGCTTGTTACCACAGGTAACAAGATGGTTGTAAAAACAAGAGGTTTCTTCCACAGCTGCCAGTCTTCTCAGAGGCAGTTTCTTTTATGTATTGGAGTGTGAGTCTTTACATCTGATGAGAGAAAAAGAAAAACAGAGGAAAGGGACACAGAGAGAGAAAGTAAAGAAGGATGGAAATAAGCTTGCAGCCTGAAAAACTAAAGGGATCTCAGAAATAAGAGAGAGCAGCATTTGATGAGAGAAGAGAACTGGATTATACTAATAGTGTCATCTTCCTTGACCTCTGAATTCACCCTTGTGTTTTCACCTAAGTAAACAGGGAATTATGACAGAAATGAAAGGAAGTAGTTCATTTGTTTGGGAATTGAAACAGGCATTAGGTAATTACAGACAATCTTCCCAAGCCAACTAAACCAAAGTACCAGAGAATTTATCATTAATTATCAACATCTAGTGAACATTTTCTTCAGTATTTTCATTTCCAGTAAATGCATTAATTATACTTATGTGTAAAACACACCTACAAAATTTCCTAATTAAAATTTCCTAATAACATTGAGGTGATCTCAATTTATTAATTTATTGTACATTTTAAATAATTATTGAACAAATTAATTTGATGACTTTGACACAACCAAAACTAATCTAACTAGAATAATAGAGCACTTGGAAACTAGGAAATTACTGTGGTAGTTCAGATTACGGGTATTAACTAAAATATAGAAACTTGTAATTTACAGGAGGGATCTGCATTTAACAGGATGGAAAGGAAAGAACTCTAATGGAATCCTGTGCTTTCCAGTATCTACAAACATGTGAGTGGAAAGATGTGCAAGAAGCAAATTGGGAGTTAGGAAGACAAATATAGTTTGAAAAGTGTTGTCACACTGAAAGACTAGAATAATTACAGGTAATTTAATCTGAAAGCATAGCTCACCAAAAACTCAGAATGTGAGGCCAAACAGTGGTACAGCTGTAACAAAACTCGACCCACAGGGGAAGGTCCTGGGTTCATGTCCTGAGTCTCCCTGAACACGATGGAGGCACACTTGCTCGTGGTCTGAGCTGGCATGCTGGGGGTGGATTGGTTGGATTGCTATGTGAAGACTCCGTTAGGGTGCCTGTCTCTCTCCTCCTTTTCTTTCTCTTTCGTTTTCTTCCTCTCTCTCTGTCTATGTCTCTGCTCCTGTATTTTTATCTCTCATGGAAAAAATAAATAGCTAAAAAATAAAACTTGAAATGTGTCCCTGAGGGTTAATGCATAAGTCTTCTTTGCATTTGTTTCATTTCCTTTCTCCTTTTACTGAAGAGATTGTAAAATGAAACATAGTAAGTGATATTTAAGAAATCATACTCTAAATATTGTGGCACACAAAGCCATTTCTAAAGAATGCTCTAAAACCTTATTTTTTAAGTGTTTACAAAGTAGACTCTCACACTTGCAGGAAGCCCTCAGCCTTGTCATACAAAACATCTTGTAAGGTACACTTTCCAAGTACTCAGAAACATTTGATGACTGATTGAATGATGTTACAATGGTGCCAGTGAGTACATTCAAAACCTTAAGGAATTACAACTCTTAGCAAAACTATTTTTTTAATGGGCATTTAAAAAAATTGCTATAGGTTACATGTGCTTACTGGAGAGAGGCAGAAGGAGAGAGAGTGAAAAAGAAACCTTCCAGGGGGAATGTCCACACTGCAATCCCTTCTCCTCCATTCTCCTCCAGAGATTTAGAGCATGCATGCATATATGCCCAGCACATTTTTAAACTGCCAGTCCCAGGACTCAAATCACACGTTTGAACATGTGGGAGGCAGCAACCTTAACCATCACACCACTGACTGGCCTGATAAAATGTTTTTAACTAGAACTTTCTACAAACAAAGTTCTATGTTAATTGACCTTTTTGAGCCTGTGGGAAAAAATGTGTTTAGCTTTCAGATTATACCTAAAAGAAGTACATATTATTTCAACTGCTATGTTTTATTCTTTACTTCCTATAATTAGAAAATTCATGTAGGGAAGTGTATACCTGCTACATTTGCTATCATATCCCTGAGATTACACCTTGTCTGGAAAATACTGATAAACTCAGTATAAAATGTTGATATTTTGTTGGAGTCACATCTTGAATTTTGTTGAAAAATGTATGAGTAAATAATATAAAACACTACTGGTGTCCTTGAAAGGATTTGTAACCAATGACTTGTGAGCAAGAAGTTTTCCAGGTTTTCAAGTCAGGGCAGTTAAGATGATGGTGTTGTCATTACCAGAAGAAAAAAAAAACAAAACAAAACAAAACAAAAAAAACTAGAGGATAAAAATAGAACAACTAGAAAAAATACAAAGAAAATAAATGCAGAAATGGCTATATTATGGCCAAAAAGAAATAAGTATAAAAGTGAAATTTCTGATGGTCAATAGGAATATGTGAAGTTCACAGTTAGTGATAGAGAATTTTGAATTATTGTCCTTGATGAAGTATTGTATTTCTGAAAACAGATGAGTTTGAACAGATGACCTTCAATATCTTGTTTCTTTGAAAATACACACACACGTACACACAGAGAGTGAGAGAGAGAGAGAGAGAGAGAGAGAGAGAGAGAGAGAGAGAGAGAGGGAGAGAGAAAGAAACAAAGAAAATAGAAGTAAAATATTAGAGCTATGTAAAGTAAAGGAGGAGGAAACAGAGTAAAACAAAATGGAACAGAACAGTGTAATGCAAGAAAAGTGAATTATCACAAGGAGAAAATAGTCTACTCCATCAAATGAATTAGTATCATTTAAGATCTGAAAGTGTGAACTATAAACTCCTCTCAAACTGACTCTGAACCAGAGCAGACTAAGCTAAAAAAAAATTTAATTAAATTGAACTTTGAGGTTCAGACAGAATTTGGCAGCTCTGTGAAAACTGTTTTACTTTGAGAAACTGATTAAGTGTGCATTCTTTACCATACCTAGTCATTTTTTACATGCTTGCAATTTTCAAATTACCTATTATACCAGGTCAAAATCCATGACTTCCTTAGCAGGGCTTAGTGACAACCACATTAAAAATTTTCTCATGCACACATAAACAAAAATGGATGATATACTAATAAGTAGATTTAAGAAAATGTGCTTTTTATTAGATTAGACGTCTTGTTTATCATGTAAATTCAGTAAATCCTTGAAGACTACGTGGTAATGTCCCCACTACTTCTTGAGGAAAGATGTTTGTTATAAAATAAATCCGATACCCCCCCAATAGCAACCAATGTCTCCTACTAACCGCTTCCACCCTTGCCTTTTATATGATTTACTGTCAGTCATTCTTGTCATCGTATAACTGCTACTTTGATACTTTGCAATGAGCTTTCTCCCTCCTGACCTATTAGCTTTTTGCTTTCCTTCTTCACTGCATCTCAGCTTTTTCACCTCTCGTTATCCTTGTCCTGTCAGTCCTGTTCAGCTTCTTCTTTTATTCTCAATTCCCATAACTGTAATCCTCTTGTATTTTTGGTCTGTTGATTTTAGATGCTTCCTCTCCTTTTGTTTTGGTTCACTATGCTGCTTTATGTATCAAGAGTGCTTTTTTTTGTTTTTCATGCTACTTTTTAAATATTGCGTCCAGTCTGAAATTTTACACCACAGAATATTCTATTACTACTTTTCCTCTATCTATTTTACTACGGAACTTATTCCCTTTACATCCTATCACCCTACTTTTTCTGGCATTTTACTGCTGTAAGTCCTCAGTTTTTGTGCAGCCCCAATGAATCAACATCCTTTATTGTACTAAAGCAATTTACAGTGGTCACTAGTGAATTGCTCTTTTTGGCTACTCCAGGGATAGACTATCTATTCTATTTTTTTTATTACTTCTTGTTTCCACTAAAGAAAAATCACTTCGTGTGGAAAGTGATACAAAAAATAAAACCCAGATTTATTACAAGTCAGGAAGTGACTTTTTTCTTTTTATTATTTTAGTTTTCTATCATTTAGTTGAGGGAACTAAAAATTCATAAAAACAACTATAACCTTTAATTTTATTACTTATTATGTAAGCGAGGCTGTGTCATAATGACATTAAAGCATAAACAGTAAGTTCATTTGTCTATTTGAAACCATTGGGATAAATGTCAACAAATCGTGATGATTAAATCCAATTTTTACTACAGAATTGAAGGAAATCTCTGTGTGTCCACAAACAAAATTATACACATAGATTTCAGTCCAGATATGGGGCATGGTGGACACATGGCTCTGTGGTGGTGATGGTATCTGGATTTGCATTCCAATGTCTCCTTGTGCATACTGGGCACACATGTACTGCCCACGATCTTGCCTGGCTGGAGCTGGGGTGCCAAGAGGAATGGATTAAATTCGCAAATTTAACTAACCATTTGTGAACGTAACCATGTTTCACTCCTTTGCTGAGATGGTTGAGATGGTTTATAATATTTCTTCATCCTTGAGACTGTTCTGCTCCCATTCTCCTCTCCCTGAGACGTTTCCTTCTCAGTATCACCATCTATGACTATCTCCACGAGATGAAAATGTTGATCTCATTGTTTTCCTAGTTTCTAAAATGTCAGAAGGTATTTTCCATGCTTATCCAATTAATTAGTACTACATACGATAAGAAGCTAAACTTCCACAAGAAGATGTAATCATTAGAAAGTGTTGCCAATAGCCAATTATCTTCATGTTGAGAACATGATTAGCGGATTCTTCCTGTCTCAATAACCTATTATTTATTAAGGGTTATGAGTTTTATGGGGAAGGAAAGAGCTGAACAATAGCACCATCTCGCTACTGAGATGAGAGTTGTAATTTACTTAACTTTCTGTTTTTCTAGGTAAGAGTGTTTCATCAGTGCTGGCAATATCTGGTGGTGATCAGGTGACCTAATAGAGGATACTTAATTTTAGCAGTTAATGGAAGTGATGCCTTTCAGAGAGGGTGATCCTCCATCTCCAAAAATAATGGTAGTATATAACTGAAGTGCAGCATGCAATAACATGCAAAGGGTTGCTTCATTTGAGAAGTATCTATCTTTATTATATGTGATATCTTGGGGACTCTAAAAACAACTTAAGAGTGGAAGAGGATACAAACATTCCTAAATGAGTAGGTAGGAACAAAACCGAGTAGACTCTGCATTACTACCATTGATATATGATGGCCAACATCCTAATGTGTGCCATCCACAGCTCTAGGCATTAAGAATGCAATGAAGCTCAGATGTAATCCCTGGCCTTAACAGCTTTGCATTTGGAGCCAAATTTGTACCAACAAATTAGAGACCACAAAAAGAAATAGTTATATGGATGAATAGGCAGTTTTGAAGATCGTGTCAATTAAGTTTAATGTGTCATCTAAAATCTTTCATAGTGCTATTTTCAAGCTAAACTTATTCAAGTAGAACTTACAAAGCCCACTGAAGTGGAGGTAAAAGAAAGGGGCCTCATCTAGGAAAATGGACAAGTCTTCTAGACGACTTTCTCTTTAAATCAGACATATTTTGCTATACTCCTTCTCAGGGAGATTTAACTGATGGTGAATATCTATTTTTGCACCTATCTGAGCTATTGTTTTATCCTCAGTGGTAACTAAGGACCCTAATTACACTATTTTTTTTTTTAAAGGCATTGTCAGGCCAACACAGAGAAGATAAATACTCTGGGAAAAATGTAAATAAGTTATATTCATATCATAATGAAAAAAAGTTATCATGTATATGTTTCAAGTTTAATTACATAGATAACATACCCCTTTGAATAAATTTGGTCTTATTCCTATTCTAGCTTCCATAAATGCATTTTCCTCATAATACAGTGGCTTTTTGTACCAACGCTTTACACTTCTTATCATGGGATATTTTATCTATTACACTTTTAAAAAATAATGTGTCTATATCCAAGTAGGATTAGGAAAAAGGAGATTATATTTTTTCTAACATAAAAAAAAGCAGATTTGGGGTGGAGAGCTTGTCCAGGTTGTTCTAGGTTTTACTTTATTTGTATTTACAACCTTAAATTAATATTATTCTTATTACTTTTTAAAGAATGTATGTCTTTTTAATTAATAAAACTACATGTAAGTATTAATATATTAAGATACTCATGATACCTGTAAGAAGTATTATGTTTTAAATTTATTTTAGATACATATCAAGAGACTTTTGATCCATAATAGTGAAGGAACAAAGAAAATAAAATTGATTGGAGCACTGCAAAATACGGTGACTTCTGACAGTTTGTAAAAATTCATAAACTTCAACTTATAATTATTTGAAGTCTCCAAGAATTGTTTTCTTGAGAAACTGTCAGCATATGCAACATACATTGTGAAAGAGATGGACAGAAAGAGAAATTGTAGGAAACAGAGAAAGAGATGGGAAGAGACACTCATGCAGAAATAAAGTCTTGCCAAATAATATATTTATTTAAGTTTTTCTATAAATTTATGGTAGGGCATTTGTTCACACAGAGTAGTTACTGAATGCCTAAATACACTAAATTCTCAATTTAACACTCTGATATGTCAATTGCCAATTGAAAATGTAAAACAAGGTGAATATGTGTAAAGTTTTTGTTGTTGTTGTTATTGTTGTTGTTTGGAGAGGTTTTTGCTATAGGGTGCATGCGCTCACTGGAAAGACAGAAAGAGACAGGACAGGGAGCTAGAAAGAGAGATATCACCCTGCAGGGGGGCTGGCCATGCCTCAATTCCTTCTTCTCCATTCCCCTCTCGAGATCTTGGGCACTCACTCACACGTGCCTGGCATGAATTTAAACCAAAAGGTCCGGGACTCGAACCATGGTCGACTACATGGGAGTCCAGCCACATAGCCATTACACCAACTGCTGGTCTCAATATGTGTAAAGTTTTATGGTAAGACTTAATTATGGATACACATGCCATCAACCCTCTTAGTAATAATATGCCGCACCAATACAATGCATTCTAATTTGCTGAGCACTTTTTTTTTGTATATAAAAGCACTACTATAGAAGCAAATTTATATATGTATTTACTTATCTTTGTAAACAGATCAAGATATGCTTTAATTTTCAATACCATTTTACTGAAATGATTACTGTTCAAATAAATAACTTTTGTTGGACTTTGGATAGGAATAGGTTTGATTTTTTTTTTTTTTTTTTTTTTTTTTTTAGAGGTTTTTGCTATAGGGCGAGTGTGCTTGCCAGACAGAGAGAGACATAGAGACAGAAAGCGAGAAATCACCCCCCAGGGGGGATGGTCACGCCGCAATCCCTTCTCCTCCATTCTCCTCCTGGGATCTTGGGCACGCACGCACACGTGCCCGGCGTGAGTTTTAAGCCACCAGGTCCGGGATGCAAACCGCGGTCGACTACATGGGAGTCCAGCGACATAGCCATTACGCTAACTGCTGAATAGGTTTGAGTTTTAATGCAAAATCAAAACAATATTGTACAAAACAATACACCGTATTTTGCAGTGCTTCAACCAATTTTATTTTCTTTGTTCCTTTACTATTGTGGATCAAGAGTCTCTATATATGTATCTAAAATAAATTTAAAACATAATGCTTCTTACAGGTTTCACGAGTATCTTAATATATTAATACTTACATATAGTTTTATTAATTAAAAAGACATACATTCTTTAAAAACTAATAACAATAATATGAAGTTAGGGTTAGTAGAAAAATGATTTCAATGTGTTGCTTTCTTTAATTCATGAATTTTCTAGTCTTTTGAGTGCATACTCTTGGCCCTGCATGATTTACAACCCTGTAGCTATTAATACAATATTCATATTATACAGGGAAGTAGGCAAAAGACATTTGAAATGGTAAATATTTTTAAGAGTCTCAAAGGGACATTGATATCCGTCTTCTTAGAACTGAAAATGTATTTTATTCTATTTTATTTTTGTATCAGCCTCTGGTTTGGAGCAATTCAGCATTTTGTAAAAACTCTAGCAGGGCAAATAAACCTAATATTGTATACAATGGAAAGTCAATTCTACCCTTTGCATAAAATGCTTTGTCACATGCTGCACTGCAAATAGCAACAAAGTGGTTTGACTTTAATTAAATAATTTGGAACCTCCCTTACAGAGTTGAATTTATTTTCAGTCCTTTATCTGATTAACATGAAGCAACTTAATTTAAAACTTTATTTGATAATTTCTTTGAATTTCTGCTTTTGTGAGAAGAGTACAAACAAAAAAGCCTCAGGGCCTCAAGTTCCAGAGAGGACGCAATACAAGGCAGGAGATCCAGGTCAAATGCACGTCCACATATTAACTTAGACGTTTTCAATTTCAACACCTGGAATTTTCTTCCTTCTTTCTTAACTTTGTCTACCAGAAATTTTTTTCCCTGCCTTCATCATCGTTCTCAGATTTGTTTCTTCCCTCTGTCCAAACCCTGGTATTGATCTCAAGATGCCATCATGTATGTATTTCTATCACATTTTATCTGTGTTTTTGGCCTCTAGGATCTCTTCTTTGTAAACAATTATAAATACCATATAATTATACTCAAAAGACTGCTATAATTAAACAAATTTCAATTCATATAAGACTGCAAATTATCCTCTATTTTTATTTTTTAAGAGATTTTTGCTATAAGGCATGTGCATTCACCAGACAAAGAGTGAAAATCACCCCCAGGGGGCAGGGCCACACCACAATAGATTCTCCTTCATTCTTCTCTTAGTATTTTGAATATACATACACACACACACACACATACACACACACATACACACACATGTCCGGCGTGAGTTTTAAGCCACTGGGTCTGAGACTCGAACTGCAGTCAGCCATACGGGAATCCTTCAACACAACCATTATGCCATCTGCTGGTTCCCTTTAAAATATTTCTAAACTAATTAAAATTCCTATCTACTAGAAACCTATAAAACACTCCTTTTTCTCCTTGGTTTTCAGAAAATACTGAGCAGTTCAAAAATGGAAAAAAAAATTAGAACTGTAACAATATAATGCAATAACATAGTCCTAGCCAGCAAATTACATATCAGTTAAGGTGCTGGACTCCCATATGACCAACAATTCCAGCAATGAACTTGGCACCTTGAAAATCATGCCAGACGTGTGTGTATATTTGCATAAAATCCCGAGAGCAGAATGAAGAAAGGATGCAGCATGACAATCCCTCTGGATGTGGGTGGATGATTTCTCACGTTCCCTTTCCCTGTCTCTCTGTGGCAAGTATACAAATTCTATGATAAAAACCTTAAAAAGAAAATAAACAGAAATTTCTAAAAATGTAGAACACAACTAGTAGGAATAACCCAAGAGTATAGCATGACTGGCTTTTCTTTTTTGGCTATAAATCATATGTGCCCCACAGAGAAAGAGAGAAAAGAGGGAAAGTGAGAAAGCACTCCTCTGAGGGAATGAGAACGCTGCAATCCCTCTTTCCACTTCTCTTGGGATTTTGGGCAGGCACCCACACGTGCCTTGTATGTTTTTCAGGCCTCAGTGTTTGGGAGGCTTGAAAACACACTAGGCCATGTGAGACCCGGCGCCTAACCTCCATGCCAGTTGTTGGCCGGCAGGTGTCTTTCCCTACCATCTTGGTTTCTATGGAAGATGTGCCATTTGCCAGTCTTATTCTACTCTCCTTCTGGGCATGTTAGAAGGTTATAGTTACCTTGATAAGGTATGGTTAGCTACCATGCTCTGCCTGATAAAATCTGAGAGGCAGGAATATATGGTATTTGCAAATAGAAACACGTAAGAAGCAGTTGAATGGCTAGATATGCACAGTGTGAGAAGAAATGAACTTTAAAGGTACTGATGTTTTGGAGTTATTGTAACCTATATTGACTGATAGAGAACCCTGAAGTCTAGTTTTCAACATCTGGATAAGAGAAAATTCATTTTTTATTGCTTTATCTCTTTTTCTTTTTTGAACCTGGAATCTATGTGTAAAATATAAAGGCAATAACATTAAATATATTTAATAATAAACTTTAGAGAGAGAAAATTGTTGAGAACTTCCATAGAGTATCCTCCTCCTGAAGTGATAATATCATGCTTAAAAGTGATATGTGATAAACAATATCAATCATAGACACAAAAAAGCATGAGTTGACCAAAACATTGTATAATTGATATCATATATCACCATTTCACTTTCATTTGCTTATCTCAAGTATGATATAAAAAAGTTGTTAAATTATGAAAAAATTACAATAGAAAGGCACATTTCAGACATTGTCTCTCTTTTTTTTTTTTTTTGAAAGATTTTTCCTATAGAGCATGTACACTCACCAGAAAGACATGGAGAGACAAAGAGACAGAAAGCAAGAAATCACCCCCCACCACCACCACCCAGAGGAGATGGCCATGCCACAATCCCTTTTGCTCCATTCTCCTCTTGAGTTTTTGGGCACACAGACACACGTCCCCAGCATGATTTTCTGGCATGTGCTCACCAGAGAGATAGAGAGACAGAAAGCAAGAAACCATCCCCCAGGGGGGTACCACACCACAATCCCTTCTTCTCTATTCTCCTCTCAGTATCCTGGGCAAGCACACACATGCACCTGAGTGAGCTTTAAGCCACCGGGTCTGGGACTCAAACTTCAGTTAACCACACAGCAGGCCAGTGATATAGCCATTAAGCTATCTGCTGTCTCCAATTTATTATTTCTTAAAAGAAAGGTATAAAGGTATCTGGCTATTGTCATTAACTCACTTTGAAGATACATCTATAGAACCAACTGAGTTCTTGCTATCTTTCCCTTTTTTTCAGGTTCTGTTTCAACAAGATTTTATTTTCAAATATTCTTTATCTTTTCCCTCCATCATTTCCCTGAAATGTATTTTTTAAATTAGTGTATTCATTCATTTTCTAAGAAAACAAAGTGTTATATCTCTCTTTTTTTCTTATTTATTTATTTGATTTTTTTTTTTTTTTTTTTTGCTATAGAGCATGTGCCCTTGCCAGAGAGAGAAATACAGAAAGAAAACAAGAAATCACCCCAAAGAGGGTGGCAGCACCACAATCCATTATCTTCCATTCTCCTCTGGGGATTTTGGGCCCACAGCACACATACCCAGCATGAGTTTTAAGCCTCTGGGACTGGGACTTGAACCACAGTCGACTATGTGGGAGTAAAGTGACATAATCATTTTGCCATAGGCTAATCCCATCTTTCTCTCTTTTTTCTGAGATACAAAGATTAACTAGAAGTAAATTTTGTTTTAAAGGAAAATAGATAATGTAGGGTAGGTCATGTAAACATGTAATTCCAACATTGCATAACGGTTGTTAAATACATGTGTTTATATAGAAAGTATGTTCATATATCATGAATGGATGAAATAAAGGTAGCCAAGGAGTTGATGAAGCTCCATTGATGAGGAGGCCCTTCATAGGATGAAGGTCAGACACTGAGAAGAGTGTTATTAAAACCCTGACTTCCAGGAGTCTGTAGTTCATTATACCAAGGCAGGCAACACATAAGACACCACCGTGTCTAAGTATCACCAAGTGTTGATTACAAGCTTGCAACTGGGAGAAAGTCATGGTGAAAATGGTAAAGGGCCTTGCTCCATCATTTTTAAATATTTAGTATTTATCTGCTGAATTATGGAGACCAAATGAATGTCATATGGACCTTAATAGTGTGCTATTACAGAGCTAATGAGACAGTAGTAATGGCAAATAATACTTGATTGGATATGGAGGAAAAGAGAGAAGAGTTTTCAAAAGCTCATAGATTTTTTGCTACGATTAAGTGGTACTAAACTCTACTAAGCTGTAATAACTATGAAAGAGAAGAGCATAGTAAAAGTAAACAACAGATTTGCATTTAATGGAACACCACAATAAAAAAGAACATTAATCATTAAACTAAGTTATTTAGATTCATTACAGGCTTTAACTACTTTTATTACATTGTTCAAAACAATTAAAAAGTTGGTTGGTCCTGATCTGAAAGCTCACTTGGTTACCTCTATACATGCAGTGGAGGTTTTCTTTTAAAACCAAACAATGTAACACTCAATGCACTTCACCATGAGCAGAAACAAGAACACTAGTGTCAACATTATTCAATACTTGCCAGACCCTTAATAAGTGCTATGTGATAATTATTGCCATAATAAAAAGGGATCTGCTTTCAACTCTTAATTTTCTAAACAATTCAAGTATGACTTTTGGGGTAATAGGTGAGATTGAGCACCATCATAAAATGTAATATAGAATTACCATTTCATTTCCAGGGGCACATTGAATGAACCTATAATAACCGAAGTCTAGGAGTGACTCATAAAAGGCTAGGTCTCAGATTTTACAGTTGAAGGAGTTCATGTAAGTTATGGTGCCATGTGCCAAAGTTATGCTCAGCATAATGTTACACCAGGAGACTCTTTCAAGTTGGTAAAATTCCATTAGCACTGTGTAGCATATACAACCTCTCTTATTTTTATTTTTTAAAGGTTTTTGCCACAAAACCCATGTGCTTGCCAGAGAAAGACAGCCAGAGACAGTGAGGGGGAAACTGAGAAATCAGCTCCCCCCATTCCTGGAAGGATGGCTACACTGCAATCCCTTCTCCTCCATTCTTCTCCTGGGATTTTGAGCATGCCACACACATGTGCCCAGCATGTTTTTTCAGGCCACTGGGTCCAGGACTTGAACTTGTTGGCCATGTAGGAGTCCAGCACTTTAACCACAACACCACCTGCTGACCCTACAATTTTTTAATATAAGGCTGTTAGGACCGGCTCAGAGGAACTTCGTACTCAAAAGGAGTCCTGCTGTTTATTTTCTGATTTTAAGACAAATATTCTCTCTATATATTTTGTCTTTCTCCTCATAACTTTCTATACATTTGAAACTCTTTCAAAATGTAAAATAAGTAAAACTTTAGCTTTGATATAAATGGAACCAAGTTGTCATGTTTAGTTTCTTGTCTGCAAACAACCAACCAACCAACCAAAATAACCAAAATGGCACTTCATATAAAAATTCTCTCTAGTTTTGTATCTGTTTAAAATTTTTACTTTTTGCATTTTTTAATGCAGGAACGTATTTCAAGATTGCTTACATATTTTATAAGACCTAAATGTTCAAAGTTTCAAACAAATAACATAGAAAAATAATAATCCAGAATGACAATTTTCCAAACTCCTCTAAATTCCTCCTATTTCTATACCCATTGGATTCCTAGTCTCAGTATATTACAGTAAAAAGTTATAAGAATAATACAAAGAATTCCATCAAGGATGGATACAAATACATCAATCACTGAGAGACCTTGTCATTGTGCCCATGTTTGTTCTGTTTTTATAGTAAAGAAATCCAAAACAGTATCTCATAACATACTCATGTATTTCGATTTTCCAATATGTCTTTTGAGTTTCCTTAAATACATTGCCAACCTCTTTTGTTTTTCATGAGTATAAAAATTTTAATACAAAGCAATAATTTTGTCAAGTATCTTGTGTGAGTTTGTGGGGTACTTCCTCATGATTTGATTCAGATTATACATCATTTAAATAAATTATCATAAAATTATGGCCTAGCCATTGTAGCACAGGCTGGTTGATGTTGCTAACTGACTGGCTGAGATCACATGGTAAGTCCAGGTTCAATGTCCGGCCCACCCTAAAAGCCAGGCATAGTGGCCCAGAACTGTAGTCCTAGCTACTCAAGAGGCTGAGGCAGCAAGGGTGGGAAATGGGAGAGAGTGAGAGGAAGAGGATCAAGGGGGAAAAGAAAGAAGTAAAATATGTAAGGGATACAAAAATGGAAAAGGATCTGTTGATGATAATAGGTATGGTAATATCTTTGACTGAACCAATGTACAGTGTGTTCACAATTGGGTGAACTCATTTGGTATATTGTAATGATACATAGGAATGGAATGGAAAATAAAAACACAAATTAAAAAAGAAAAATTACAACATACTGAGACACTGTCTTTAAAAAAGGAATAATAATATTGCCACTCATTGCATTTTACAGGTGACACTCAATGTCTATTTGACTCACTCCTGTGTAATTAAGATGGAATTCTTGATTAAGATGGTATCTGCCACATTTCCCCAATGCAAGTGTCTTATATTTCTCCCACCCCATTCACACCATAATTAAATGCTTTATGGAGAGCTATTTTGAGAGTTTGTAAAATCTCATTTTTCATCTTACTTTCTCCCATTAGCTTTAGCAACCATTGATATTTCTTGAATAAGTGAATAATTAAAGTGTGATTTAGAAGTAATATTTTAACAATAATTAAAGTAATATTTTATTCTACAATTACTAGTTGGCATTCTACAAGTAAGAGATTTTACTTCTATTAAATTATCCTTTTATTTTCTTTTTTGCAAAAGTCTGTTGACTTATTTGCTTGATCAATAATGATCCTGATAAAAATCATAGCCAATACAGAGACATTTGCAAAGAAATACTAATTTTAAAAATCCATGACACCTTGATAGAAATTAGATTGCATGCAGAAAAGAACCATTCAATATTGCTAGCAAATATCAAATGAACCTAATATGACTGACAAGACAGCAAGAAGTTTAACATTGATCTTTGAAACCTGACCATATTTTCAGTCACCATAATATCTTCTGTCCAGATTTAAAAAACTAGTATGCTGGTTTGTATAAGAAAGCATTTCTAGTACAAAAATCAAATAATGGTCAACAAGTCACAACATCGCAATGGGTAGAAGATAGAAAATTTTTAAATATTTTTAAAAAACATGTAGTACAGGTGCTGAAAATAAATACTAATTAGGAGGACAAGGAGGAACAAGCCCTCATGGGAATTGTTGTCCTCGGTGGACTGTGTGTGGGTTTTGTCTTCAGAGCCAAGCACTCTGACCTGTCTCAGAGGTGCCATTTGTTTTGACAGTGTAGTTGACCCAAGGTACCTTTGAGCCTGGTCTCCCTGAAGCCATGGCACAGCCATCTCATCTGACCAACTGGAAGCAAGAAAACAGGGTGGAATAAGTCACACCTACCACTGAAAGGCAGGTCATTATTATTTTTTTTTTCAGTCTTGTCGACTGGAAGTCCAATAGGTTCACTGAGACAATATGGATCATTTAAAACTTATGTTTTTTTTTTCTTTTTTAAAAGTTTATTTAGTTATGTTTTAAGAGTCAGACAGAGAAAGAAGGAAAGATACCCTTGACAGGGTCTTGCCTTGTCACAATCTTCCATTCAGCCTCTCAGCCAGCCAGGGTCACAAATGTGTGCCTGCCCACTGGGGTGTTTAGGTTCACCTGGGGTCTGAGCCCAGCCCTTCTACATGGCTCAAGTATCATACAGTGACACCTGGGGTCTGAATCCAGTCCTCCCACCTGCTCTAAGGAAGCTAGGTCTAATAATTCTTTTTTTAATATCAGTATTAATCCATACATTTATATTTTATTCATTAATTAAAATCCACTATCACTAATATTTTTATGCTAAAATTGACAAATTTTACTAATAGGTGGCCTTAAGCTGGCCTGTTTTTTTTTTTTTAATTTGTCCCCATCACCTTCTGAGAAATGTCTTACTTTTTTGATAAAACAAGTTATTTCAAGTGCAAATTATTTTTTTTCTTGCCTTGGTCTTAGAATGAACCATTTTTCTAAGGTGTTTAGCTACCGACACATGGTTCTCGATATACTGATTTCTATTATTCCCTTGTCACGTGTGTACTCAAAGTGCAGAAGGATGGAGGAAGGGATGGAGGAAGAAAGAAAACAAAAGAAGGAGAAAGAGAAACGATCCTACTTCCGAACACATCAGGAATCATATTGGAGGGCCAGCAGATGGCATAGTGGTTGCATCAGTGGGCTCCCACATGGCCGACTGTGGTTTGAGTCCCAGACCCAGTGGTTTGAAAATCATCATACCAGGTACACGCATGTGTATGCATGTGCATGCCCAAGATCGCAGGCGGAGAATGGAAGAGATAGGATTGCAGGGTAGTCATTCCCCTGGGGGGTGATTTCTCACTTTCCCTCTCACCATCTCTGTCTCTCACTTTCTGGCAAGCACACATGCCCTATGTCAAAAACTTCTAAATAGGGGCTGGCAGGTGGCATGGTGGTTAAGGGCACTGAATTCCCACATGGCCAACAGCAGTTCAAGTCTAGGACCTGGTGACTTGCTTTCTCACTTTCTTTCTGTCTTCCTCTCTTTGTCCTTCTTTGGTCAAATTAAAATAAATAAATAAGGTTAAGCAAAATAATTCTAAAAAAATAGAAAACTTCTAAATAAATAAACAAAGTGTATTGTAGATAATGTGATTTCATCCTTACATATTTTCAGATTGTATCTCCAAACAGTATGAACAGAACATAATAATTGCTTTAATAATAAAAATAAGGATATTATATTTGCCAAACTTATAAAAAGAACATATTGATTTCATATAACACTCAGACTCTAACAAAATACCAACAATCAAATTGACTCCTCCCCTCCCACAGATGCTGGAAGTATCTTTTTCCTCCTGACATCCTTCTTTTCTTTTTTCTGATCTTCCTTAGACAAGTTGTCAACTATTTTATATAAGTACTGGTTTTGCCTCAGGAAAGTTTAAAAGTTCTGCTTTTTAACCTTGCCAATTTACTGACTTAAAATCTACATTTTACCCAGAAAACAAAGTAAATTAGATTCTTTTGAGAGCCAGGGAATGTAGCCTATGAATAAATTACATGATGTTCAGTGCTTGACACTATGATATAACTTTTGTCTGCCTAAATAGAGTGGAAATATCCTATTTCCCTGAGTTTTGTATAGTTGCAGCATTCGTCTATATTCTTTTTTTTTTTTTTTTTTGAGAGGTTTTTCGCTATAGGGCGCGTGCGCTCGCCAGACAGGCAGAGAGAGACATAGAGACAGAAAGCGAGAAATCACCCCCCAGGGGGGATGGTCACGCCGCAATCCCTTCTCCTCCATTCTCCTCTCGGGATCTTGGTCACGCACGCACACGCGCCCGGCGTGAGTTGTAAGCCACCGGGTCTGAGACGTGAACTGCGGTCGACTACGTGGGAGTCCAGCGACATAGCCATTACTCTAACTGCTGGTTCCCTCGTCTATATTCTTTTTATGATATTTATAATCTTCTCCATATGACCAACTCTACATTCCATTCTGCCATTGGGAAACTCATATATATTTTTTAAATGACTTAACTTATTTTATTTCATTTATTATTTTTTGCATTCAATCACTGTGTATCATCACAGCATACTAAATGCATTTACCCGTCTTGAATACACTGTATATTGTTTTAATCAAAGATATTACCATACATAGTATCATCAGATAATTTTCCATATTTGTATCCCTTAAATATTTTGCTTTTCTCCCTTTATTCCCTCTCTCTCATCATCTGCCATTTCCCACCCACCTCGCACGCTGCCTCTGGTACCCACAGTTGCTCTCCATGCCTTTATATCGTCCCGACTTTCAGTTTTGCCATAGAGCGCAGACATTCGGTATATACCGAGTAGAGAAATCCATTATCTATTAGCAGCAATCTCTGCTCTATCATTAATTTCTTCTGTCTACTTAATGTTCCCTCTGCTTTCTGGCCCTCATTACAAATTACTTGGTTGAAGCCTTTATAAAGAGAAGCTGCTTTTACTGTTATTTAGTATCTGAATCAGAAGGAAGAGGCTGGGGGTACAAACCATGGGTTTTCTCTATTGCTCAGCAGTGCTATCCAACCCCCTCTGCCCTGCTGTCACAATGTGTAGACCTTTTGGCAACTCATACTTCTTCAGCTTCTCATTTACACTTCCAAATTGCATCTACCAATTTCATATTGTCACACCTTTGTTATCACGTAGAACTTCGCTCTTTTTTTTCTTTTTTTTGAGAGATTTTTTTTTTTTTTTTTTTTTTGAGAGGTTTTCGCTGTAGGGCGCGTGCGCTAGCCAGACAGACAGAGAGAGACATAGAGACAGAAAGTGAGAAATCACCTACCGGGGGGATGGTCATGCCGCAATCCCTTCTCCTCCATTCTCCTCTCGGGATCTTGGGCACACATGTACATGCACCTGGCGTGAGTTTTAAGCCACCAGGTCCAGGACGCGAACCGCGGTTGACTACGTGGGAGTCCAGTGACATAGCCATTACACTAACTGCTGGTTCCCTGGAGAGATTTTTTTGCTATAGGGCACATGCACTCCCGGACAGACAGAGAGACAGAAAGTGAGAAATCACCCTTGAGGGGGAATGGCTACACCACAATCTTTCTCCTCCATTCTCCACTCCAGATTTTGGGCATGCACGCATGCACCCTGGGTTGTAAGCCATAGGGTCAGGGACTGATACTGTGGTCAACTACGTGGGAGTCCAGCGACATAACTCTTAAACTATTTGCTGGTCCCAGAACTTTGCTCTTTGTGAATCACCCAAGTTATCACATATTTCTGCCATTACTATGTTATCTAACTATCTATTGCACTGGCCTTTCTACATCTTCTCTCCCTAATATATTTGAGTCCATGATTTGTTCTTTAGCATCAAACTACTGCAAATAACCTCACATGACTAGCCCCTCTCTCCTACCACCAAACAAATTAGTCCACTTCAGTCACAGGCAAAGTCAACTATTCTCTTTCTCTGGCTTTACCCAAAAAGCTGAATTTTGAAGGAAAGAAACAAAACTTACACAGTCTGATTGCTTTAATTTTAAGTCAAAAACATAATTTTAAATTAGTGATAATGTATCTCATATGAATATAGAACACTGTTGATTGTACTCTGTGCCCATAGAAAGTTTACTTTATTACTCTACACAAACTTTATTTCATCATTTCTTCACTCTCTTACTCAGAACTCTATGACAGTCCTCAGCTCATGGTTTTGTTTCCTACTTGTTTGAGAAAATAAAGACTTTCTAACATTAAGGAATAGATGCCAAGAATAAATTTTGCTCCAAGAACATCAGGATATACTCTACTTGCTGTGAGTTTCCTTTAAAAATATATGTAATATGAGACTGAATTTTCCTGTAATGGGATTGTATTACAAATAAAAAGAATTTGACTTTTTTCCTAATAGATAATATTCTGTATCAGTGAGTTTTGATTTTCATAAATAGCTTGTGATTAGCAAGTAGTTTCAAAATATGGTATAGAAAATGAGAAGGACCCTCGCTTCAGAATTAATAGGTGACTTATATATTTGGCTCTACGCATAGCTCACTGTCACAATTGTGTACTTTCCATGATTTCTGTAAGATTTTGTTTCTTAACTGAAAAGTCAATACATTATCTTGCATAAAACTTAGTGTTCTTTTCTTTTCTTTTCTTTTTTCTTTTTTTTTTTTTTGTGGGGCGAGAGGTTTTCGCCATAGGGCTCGTGCACTTACCAGACAGACAGAGGGAGACATAGAGACAGAAAGCGAGAAATCACCCCCAGGGGCGATGATCACGCCGCAATCCCTTCCCCTCCATTCTCCTCTTGTGATCTTGGGCACGCACGCACACGTGCCCGGCGTGAGTTTTAAGCCACTGGGTCCGGGACGCAAACCACGGTCGACTACGTGGGAGTCCAGCAACATAGCCATTACGGTAACTGCTGGTTCCCAAAACTTAGTGTTTCTTCTACGGTAAACAGTGTATGATTCTCTCAGAATATAAAACCCTCATTGATCTCTAGAGTCTTTGCTTGGCCATTCTTTAGTCAGGCTTCTGGGCCTTGTCCTAGGCTGATCTGTGTGCTTCCCTGTAAAATCTCATTGTAGCAAAGAACCTTGCTAAGTCAG
Source organism: Tupaia tana (assembly GCA_026018925.1). Lineage (NCBI taxonomy): Eukaryota > Metazoa > Chordata > Mammalia > Scandentia > Tupaiidae > Tupaia > Tupaia tana. The sequence continues at coordinate 81,070,725 of JAKSZU010000005.1, forward strand.
TTTGGCAAAAATATCACTCTCAATATATTATCACCCTTCATATGGGCTCAGGTTTCTTATCTTCTTCCAGTGATGTCTGGTTATACTGGCCTGTCTTTAGCAAGAACCCCCTTGTATCAGTTTAGCCAGAATTCTCCTTCTTCCTGTTTCCTCATAATAATGTTATATCCACTGACCCCATGCTACTACTTGGCTATAAGTTCCTGTTTGTCCATACAACTTTCAGACTTGAGCCAAACCTCTCTCCCTGACTGCATCGTCCTGGGGTGGTCCCTATAACTGTCATGTTGGTTCCAAATAAAGTACTTTTTACCATGCTTGATCAAGTATTACTGAATCATTTTTTTCTTTAATAACAACAGTAAGAACATATGATTGCCAGCTAATAACACAACTATGGTTTTAGAAAACTTTGCATATTCATTATGAGTTACTAATTTTTAAATTCATAATGTACCATAAAAACAGTATTATAACAAGACAGACTTTTTGTCATTTTATATGGTATCATAGAGATAAATTTTCTTCAATAAATTTAATTGTAACAACTCTTTTATTATATTCTTCATTATGGTATTTCATAATTAATTTTAAAATTACCTCGAGGGACTATTGCTCATTGACTGTGTGCTAGAACTTTTTTAAAAAAATCTTGTGGATGTTTTATATTAGAAATAAAGAACTCTCCTTGGAATGTCATAAAATTTATAGAGCCCAGTGCTATAAATTCACACTTTTTCTCTGAAGTTCCTGAGCTTTGTAAATCAAGTCTAACTCCCAATGGCATCAGCTACCCCTTGCTATTAATAACATGTTGTATTCCTCTTAAAATAAAATCTAGGGTATTATACTATAACAGTAGAGTAAGACATACCCAAGTCTTTGAAGCTGAATAGGGATAGTAATAGTAAATGGAAATTTAAAAAATACAGTAAATAGGAAATCTAATAAAAGGTAGGCTTATTTATGAGTCAATGATAAACCAAAGTCATTAGCATAATGACCATTTTAGATGAAAAACACCCGTAATGACTCATATCAATCACACATACACACACTCATACACACAAATATATTCTTATTAAATTATAAATTAATATATCTATACCTCTATTGCTCAGGTAGCATCTGCATGCTTTTACCTACTAGAAAAAAGAGAAAATGTCTGCATCTATTTCCCATTTGGTTCTGTAACAAATGACCATGTATTTGGTGCCTTAAAACAGCACATTTGGTGGGACCAGCAGGTGGCATGGTGGCTAAGGTGCTGGACATTCCCACATGGCCGACTGCGGTTCAAATACTGGACCTGGTGGCTTGCTTTCTCACTTTCTCTCTCTCTCCCTGCTCAAATTAAAATAAATTAATAGATAAATAAATAATTATTTTTTAAAAAATTAAAAAAAAAAACAGCACATTTGGGAACCAGCAGGTGGCATGGTGGTTAAGGCACTGGATCCGGCATGGCCCACTCCAGGGTTGAAATTCTGAACCCAGCACCCTGTGGAAAATGCCAGGCACATGTGTGTGCCCAAAATTCTGAGAGGAAGAGAGGAGAATGTGGAACCAGCAGTTGGCATTATGGCTATGTTGCTGGACTCCCATGTAGTAGACCATGGTTTAAGTCCTGGACCCAGTGGCTTAAACTCACACCGGGTGTGTGTGCATGCATGCCCAAGATCCCAAGTGGAGATTGGAAGAGAAGGGATTGCAGTGTGGCCATCCCCCTGGGAAGTGATTTCTGGATTTCTGTCTCTGTCTCTCTGTCTTTCTGGCAAGCACACATGCCCTATAGCAAAAATTTCTCCAAAGGAAAAAAAAAAAAAAAAAAAAAAAAAAAACAAGAAAAATATATTTTAAAAAAGAGAGAAGAAAATGGAGGAGAAGGGATTATGGTGTGGCCATCTCCCCTGGAGTGATTTCTCAATTTCCCTTGCTCTCTGTCTCCTTCTGGTGAGCACAAAAGCCTTATGACAAAAACAAAAAACAAACAAACAAAAAGAAAAACCATACACACAAACACTTTGTTTTTTAAATCTTACATTTCGAGAGGTCAAAATTTGGATGAGGTTCAGTGGGTTGAAATTAATATACAGGAATTATTATATTCCTTCTGAAGATTTTGGGGGAAATATTTCCTCCCCTTTCCAACTTATTTTATTTTTTTTTATTTATTTTAATTTGACCAGAGAGGGACACAGTGAGAGAGAGAAGAGAGAGAGGGAAAGAGAGAAAGCAAGCCACCAGGTCTGGGACTTGAACTGTGGTTGACCTTGTAGGAATCCAGTGTCCTAATCACCATCCTACCTGAGGGCCCCACCCCTTTCCAACTTCTAGACGTTGCTCCCTTTCCTTGGCTTGTAACCCTATTTTGTCTTCAAAGCCAGCAATAGCTGGGTCACTGTTTCTCACATTGCACCACACTGACATTGACTGTACACCTATTTTTTCTGTCTTTTAAGGACTGTTGATATTACATTGGACCCATCTAGAAAATACAGAATGTCTATGTTAATTTAACGTGATTAGCCACCTTAATTCCATTTGCTATCTTAATTTCCCTTTACCATGTGATGTATCTGTGGTTCCACAGATTAAGATGTGAACATTATTGAGAAGTCATTATTCTATCCACCACATCCTACCACCTTTAAAATAGGTGTTTTGAGAAAATTAACTCTTAAATATTCATTAATTTATTAAATTAAGCCTCTTCACTACTGTAGCAGGCATACTCTAAAATGACCCCTCCAAAAAAACAAAAAATTCACATCCTGATATTCATGGTATTCATACCTTTGAAAAATTGTCTTCCTACTAGGGTGGCCTACCTAGTGAATTAATAATAACAAATAGAATATGGCAAAAGAAATGGGATGTGATTTCATCAGACTATAGAAATTGTGGTTTCATTTTGCTAGCAAATTCTCTCTCCTGCTGTCTGTGATGAGAAAAGTGGCCATGTTGAAAAGACCAGTGTGGCAAGTAACTGAAAGTGCCTTTGGCCAACAACCAGCAAGGAACTGAAAACGTCAAACTGTTTTTAGTAAACTTAGTGTTGTCAACAACCATGTAAGTGATCTTGGGAATGGATCCTCTACCAGTTGGATGTTTTAATTAACCTAACCATAGTATTATGAGAGACACTTAAACAGAATCTACACCTAAACTCACTAGATTTCTGATCCAGTTTATCTGAGATAAGTGTATTAAGTCACTAAAATGTGTGGTAATTTGTTACTCCATTAACAAAGAGCTAACACAATCTCTCTCTTTTTTGTCCTTAATTAAATAACAAGCTTTACTAAGATTTACTGTGTTGCACAATAAAAGAAAAATTGAAAGTCACAAAGTAGAAATTAAAAAAAAGTTTCAGCCCAGCTTCAGTGGCACACACTGCTAAAATGCTGTGTTCTACTGGCTGGGACCACAAGGGAGACCTGGGTTTGATTCCTGGATAAACCTAAAGGCTCTGGCATGTGACTATAATCTCAGTGACCAGGAGCCTAATTCAGAAAAATTATGACCTCTGGTCTAAACGACATAAGAGTTCCCTGTCTGAAAGAGCAGGTATATGGTGGCACTTAGGAGGCTGAGTGAGGCCAAGACAGGAGGATTATAATGTTAGCAAGACCCTATACAAAAACAAACAAAAAATCTCATTTTGATTTGTGAATCTGAAAAGGTTTGATCATCCAGGATTGTGGAATGACAGACATCAAAATATTTGAAAGAAAAGTGAATGGTAAAAGCTTTCCACTTATTGTTTTAGAGTGAATAGTGTGGTTAAGGAATAAGAAACATACTAAGGATGAAGAGGTAGAATTCATTGTCCCATAGAGAGAGGATCCTTTCTCCTTTTTGGAGCAAGACCTTAGGAAGGTGAGAAGTAATAGCATTATTCAGTTGCAGAGGAGATTAATAATGATCAGGGAGTAGTAAGATCTTTGAAAGGATATAGCTAGTTTTATTCAGATAGGCTCTAGGGAACCTCAGAATAGTCTGCCTAATCTAGTGTAGCTCATGAGTACAAAACAATTTCTTAATGTTTTAAGAGATTTTTGTTTTGTTTTGTTTTGGCCTTAGAGAGACAGAGAGAGAGAGAGAGAGAGAGAGAGAGAGAGACAATGAGAGGGAAAGTGAGAACTCATCCCATGGGGGGATGGCCACGTTGCAATCTCTTCTCTGTTCTTCTCCTGGGATCTTGGGCATGTATGTGCATATGTTGGGTGTGATTTTCACGCCACTAGGTCTAGGACTCAAACTGGGGGCAGCCATGTGAGAGTACAGTGATGTAACTGCTACTCCATCTGCTGGTCCCAAGAGCAGAACAATTTCTGTCAACATTGGTGGCATATAAATAGAATAGAGAAACAGCTGAGGAATTCAGGTGCACTTTCTGAAGTCTATCTCTGCAGGGGCCACAGAGCATCAGCACACAAGTGTTAGAATCCATTGGCAAAAAAAAAAAAAAAAAATTTCTCCCTTTGTTTATGTCTTCTATAATTTCTTTCATTGGTTTTTGTAGTACTCAGTGTACAAGTTATTCCCTCCCCCTTTTTTTAAGAGTTTTGTTGTAACTTTGCCTCTAACATTGTATGTATCTGGCAAATCTTAGCTATCATCCAAGCTATCCAACTTAAACTGCTAATACATTAAGAGCAAAATCCCAATTAAGTTATAATAGGATAAAAGTTTTTAAAAATGACATTTTAAGGGAGGAGATTAAGGAATAGATCCTCTGGTGCTATAGTGCATACTAGCAACAGAATTAAATAGAAATATGTATTATGGCGTGCACTCGCCAGACAGACAGAGAGAGACAGAGAGATAGAAAGCAAGAAATCACCCCCCAGGAGGGATGGCCATGCCACAATCCCTTCTCCTCCATTCTCCTCTCGGGATCTTGGGCACGCACGCACACGCGCCCGGCGTGAGTTTAAGCCACCGGGTCCGGGACTCGAACCGCGGTCGACTACGTGGGAGTCCAGCGACATAACCATTACTCTAACTGCTGGTCCCAAGACTGGATTCTTTATATTAACTGCCAAAACTCTTAGTTTACAGGCATTTTTACATAATATTGTACACCCAACGGAAACCTTTAAAAAAGTCAATACTTCAGGCATTTATTTGTAACAAATGAAAGAGAGCCAGATAATAGTTGTTTTATAAATCAGCCTAGGTAATTTTTTCATTAACTTACCAGCTGTAATCTACTCAACTATGTATGTTGATGAGATCCACATTTAGTCTCATAATAATTACCAGTCCAAAATATTCATTTAAACACACACACACGCACATTTTCAAAGCTTTAAGAAATCTTAGGGAAAAAAATGCAAGTTTTCAATTGGGAATAATTAAATGTCTCATACCTTAGAAAAAGTTTTGTTTTAAAGAAAAACTGACTTCATGCACCATTTTAAATTTCCCTTAAATACTGACATTGCCAAAATCAGATCTTAAAGATAAAAGGAAAGAAATATGATAAATTGGCTTATCTTTATTTGGGCACACAGCCACACAGATGAAAACTGCATGCTCTGTTCTCCCTTGAGACTCCCTGTGTCCAAGTGACTAAGTTCTGGCCACAAAGATGAGGCAGATTTCACGTCTGCTTGTAAGTTTTGCCCTTAAAGGAGCAAACCTTTCCTCCTTCCCCACTTTCCCATCCCTGGCCATGAATCATGGACACGGTCTTAGGTACCTTAGGTCAGCAATAAGGGCAACCCCGTGGGAACCCAGGGGCTGGACAGCCTCCTGGTGCAGAGACAGCCTAGGGGCCTGGACTGCGTGCCCATGTCTTGGGAGACACATATAAGCCTTTGTCCTGTTTCACCCTTTTGTTTGTTTTCTGTTGCACACGGATTAATATTCTAACTAACACGTGCAGAGAGAATAGGGCTTTCCAGGAGTGGGGGCTGTGGCATGCTCTGGAGACAAGTAGAGAGGCACAGACAGTGTACTGCAGAATAAGAATAATTGGACTTTATAGATTTTTTAAAAATCAAAATATCTGATTTACAGCATTAGTGGAAAGCAAAGGTGCCAGTAGAATACATGCAGCAACTGCACACCTACACAGAGGAGCAGAGGGAGACCTCTCTGTGTGGGGCTGAGCACACAGTCACGGTGGTTGTGTCTAAGAAAGGAATTTAGAAGAATTACAAATTGGGAATGAGTTGGAAGAGGAAATATTTTTGTCACTTTAGAAACTTTTTTTTTAATGCTAGAGGGCACATGCGTGCTCATGAGAGAGAAAGACAGAGAGAAAGCACTCACCCCCAAAGGGGCCCAATCACATAAAAATTCTTTTTTGTTCAATTCTTCATCCCATCAGGACCCTGGGCACATGTGCACCCTGTGTGCTACTGCCAGAGCTGGGACTTGAATATGTGGGACGCAGGGCTGGGTCAGCCATTTGGGACACAGCTTCCTCAGCCTAGCACATAACTGCTTTGCTATGGGGATGATCCTAGGCATCTTATTCTTTAAATTTTTAAGTTTTGTACATACATTAGTCAAAATAAATTCTGAATTACAAAAGAAAAACCCACATTCACTTAGCAAACATTTATTAGGCACTTACCATGTGCCAAGCTCTTTGAGGACCTCAGTGAATCAAAGAAATCACAATGTGGCTGAAGAAACAGGTACATATAACCTTTTATAATTAGTGCTTGGTGAAGCCAGCAGATGCTGTGGTGGTTAAGGTGCTGGACATTCCCATATGGTCAACCCTGGTTCAAGTCCCGGCTTGCTTTCTCACTTTCTTTCTCACTTTCTCTCTCTCTCTCATCTCTCTATTGTCAAATTAAAACAAATAAATGAATAAAAAAAAAAAATTGGCTTATCTTTCAAGGCTAATGGTGCTAACATTACAGAGTAAACAATGAAATGTTTGCTCTGTCATAAATATAATTTTTTGAGAGGTTTTTCACTATAGGGTGTGTGTGTTTGCCAGACAGACAGAGAGAGACAGAGAGACAGAAAGAGAGAAATCACCCCCCAGGGGGGATGGCCACACCGCAATCCCTTTTTCTCCATTCTCCTCTCAGGATCTTGGGCATGCACGCACACGCGCCTGGCATGAGTTTAAGCCACCAGGTCCAGGACACAAACCGCAGATGACTACGTGGGAGTCTAGCGACATAGTCATTACGCTAACTGCTGATCCCTAAATATAATATTTTTAAAAATCACTAATATTTGCATATCTTGTCAGTATTAAATTATCTTCATAGTCTGAGGGAAAAAGACTTTCATGTACATTCATATTTTTCTTAGCTCTAAATATAAACTATTTTTAGTTAGTGTACAAACTAGGAACTGCGCTAATTAATTAGATAAAGGAGAGCACGTTTGCTTCATCAAGCACTTTTAAAAGGGTACTTCAATGAAATCTGTTATTCCGGCAGAGATATCATGGGCGTATTCAATAAAGTCCTTTCTTAGGAGATTTCAACATAGAAAGCAAAAGATTATTCTAACAGCTGACCCTAAACATTAGTTAATGTTCGTCTAGTGTGATTTAAAAGGCCACAGTTTCAACCTCTATCTCTATCTTTTTTTTTTTTTTTCCTAGAGTTTATTATTTAGTTCTTCCATGAGAAAGATGGGGAGAGAGGGAAAGAGAAAGAAAGGCAAGCAAGCCAAACAGGGTGTTTATGCCATGATCCTCGCCCAGCCTTAGTCAGCCTAGATCATAGACAAACGCCAAGACTTACCCATGTGGGTCCAGTAGCATTGTCACTACGCCTACTGACTGGTTCTAACTCTCTTTCTTTATTTTGAAACCTAGTACTCTTTCTAGTATGCTTTTAACAATAGATGGTTTTTATTATATATTATTTTGAAAACTGTGACAGGTAGAAAATGGGAGTGGAGGGCATGACTAAATTTGAGTATGAAAAAAGGTGCTGTAATTTTACTTTGCTTTCCTCTTGCTTGAGTTAGACCCCCAAGTTAACTTTGTTCTGTAGAGCAGCTAATGTAAAGAAGGAAGAGGTGGTCAATCACACAATTTACTATGTCAACAAAATATATACAAACTTATTTTATCAGACTTTAGAACTCAAATAATTTATAGTTTTTACTGTTATCATTTATTTTAAATCAGAGGAAACAGCTCACTGAATAAAAGGGACTTAGAAAGAAAATGTAAGTATTTTGGATTTGATAATATATTTAGTTCAGCAAAAGGCAGCAGAGTTAAAGATACTCTTTTTTTCAAAACTTGTTTCCACTGACTATGGTGACTTAGCCTTAGCCTTTTGGCAAGTAGTGACCAGAGCTATATTTATGTCAGTGGAGGTTAAAAGGTAAGGCCAGCAATTATTGCTCAATTCACCGGACTTTTCTCTGCTAGGAAAATGTCTGCATGAGAGATCAGTATTTTTGGATTAACATTCAGTGTACCAATTGAGACTCCGGGTTGCTGAATGAGTAAAATGGACATGTTGGTCTTTGTAAAGATCTGAATATTACTTGCTAATTCTGATTTGTTAATCAGTGTTTCTCTGAATCCCATTTTTTATGCCTACGTTATTCTATCTAGTTTTGAACTAAATCTATGGCAAAGATGAGATTGCTTCTCACATGCATTTGCTGTCAAAAATTAATAGGCTATTGTTGCGGATTTCAACAACTAAGTTGGCAGTTTCAACTGGGTAAGGGCTGTATTGTGTCACCGTACATTTTCCACAGTCATTAATGCACCCTCATTCAGTTTGGCAGAGGATGTGAATAGTACATGACTGTTCATATATTATCTAATGTTTCCACAGCATCAAATACATACTTTAGATATAAGAATTATATTTGTTAATGAAATTATGTATCCCTAAGACCAAAAAGGATCCTAGCGTGTGTTCATTTTTAATAAAAAGGTTGAATGGATAAAAAAAAATGTAACTGTCTACATTCACATGTTTTCACACTGCTTTAAGAGGTCCTATGTAAATCTTTTTCTACAGGTTGATACTCTAGCACTTATAATCTTGGTATCAAATGCCATTGGGTCACTACTAGTCTTGAGCTCTGCAAATAAGCTTGAAGTAGTAATATCTAAATCCAACAAATATATTTTTTACATTCTCATGCATCAATATTATATTAATATACAGTCTCTCATACTACCTATAATTTTGTTTTGGAACTGTTGGTGCTATTGTTTAATTGCAAAAAATTATGTGCACTGTTCAGGGAGAGTGAGAGAGACATAGAGAGAGAGGCAGAAAGCATCTCACAATGGGGTATGGACAAGCCACAATCCTTTCTTCTTTATTTCTTCATCCTATCAGAATTTTAGGCACACACACACACACACACACACACACACACAAATCTGGTATGATTTTCAGGGCTTAGGGACCAGGATTCAAACCACAGTCAGTCCTATACAAGCCATCTTCCTTAATCAGTAGGCTATCGGGCCAGCTGTGCACTTTTAAAATACAAATACATTCTCTTTCTTTACATTTACCAAATGCTTTCTTTTCTAAATTATCTCAAATAAATATTTAATGTGTAACGATGGGACTCTCTATCTTACACATGTATACAATAAGTACATAGTTTTACTGCAAGCTAGATGATGTTAGAAATAGTTGCATGGATACATAGTGCAGCATTTTATAATTTCAATACTTGAGGTTACATTTTTTTGTTTGTTTGTTTGTTTGTTTGCTCAGGATGCTCATGCACACTGGAAAGAGAGAGAGAAAGAGAGAAAGAAAGTGAGAAATCACCCCCTATGGAAAATGGCCATGCGTAATCCCTTCTCCAAGGTTCATTTCATGGGATTTGGGGCACAAACACACACACACCTGGCACGATTTTAATTCTCCAGGTCCATAAATCAAACCATGGTCCACTATGGTGGGATCCATCTGCCTTAACCCTTATATTATCTGCTGGACAAAGGTTAAGATATTCTTTTCATTTAGGAAATTATACAATGTAAGTAATTAATATGGGCATTTAACTTTCCGTTTTAAAAAAATGATACACAATTTTGGAGTGATGTAGATTATTAATGTTATTTTTGTATTATTATTATTTTGAGCTTGTTCTTACCCTTTAGTTCCAGAATCAAAATTTGCTTTATTTTTTTTTTCTCAAAAATCCTACTGGAGTATAGCTAGGGATTTTTTTTTAAGGTAATGGAATCTTTTACAATGGGAATGTATAAACGAACAGTCAATGTTGGCTATCTGGGCTAGTTCAAAGCCCGCTAGTAGAAACAGAGCTGTACTTGTTACTTGTGGTTTGAGAATTTATCTCATGCAGCCTTGTCTACGCAGAGTATGGATCCACACAGAGCAGTTTATTAAGGCTGACTTCAGTTGAATTGAAGATCTAAATAAAAAAGGTAAAAGTGTAAACATGAGAGAATTATGGTATAGAGGGATACCTTCTTTAAAAACAACTGTTACTAAAAAATAGGCTGTATTTTAATACATTAAAAATTTTTAAATGTGTTTAGAAAACATCTCGAGCAAAGAACAAAGATAATCTATGAAAAGAAAATATCCAAAATGTCTACTAATGTCAGGGGTCTGAAAGCAAGAACAGACAAGGAATTCCTAAAAACCAACAGCATAAACATTCTAGAGAACAAAGCTATTCAAATTGATGATGGTCAAGCCTAAGGAATCAAATCTATTCTTGAGCCTGCCCCATGGGCTGGTGATTAGGAGAGCTGGATCCCACATATCCAATGGCACAGTTTGAATCTCAGTCCTGACAACTTGAGAAACATGCCAGTCCTCTGTGCATGCATGCCCCAAGCCCCAACAGGATGGAGATATAGAAGAGAAGGAATTGCAGTGTGACTACACCCTACTGAGATAGAAGATGGAATTGCAGTGTGACTACACCCTACTGAGATAGAAGATGGAATTGCAGTATGACTACACCCTACGGAGATAGAAGAGTAGGAATTGTGGTGGGACTACACCCTACTGAAGGTGCTTGCTCTCATTCCCTCTCTCTCTCCATGTCTTTCTCTGGGAAGTGCATATGATCACTGGAAAAAGAAAAGAAAAGAGAGAGAGAGAGAAAAAAAGAAACTCATTATTTCCTAAATAAAACCACAGAGATATTTCTATAGTACTCTATCAGTGTATATGATTATGAACATCCACTGAAGGGGGGTGTGAGTGTGAGTGTGTGTGTGTGTGTGTGTGTGTAAGAGAGAGAGAGAGAGAGAGAGAGAGAGAGAGAGAGAGAGAGAGAGAGAGAGAGAGGGAGAGTCCAGAGAGTTAGAGACAGTAATTATGTCCAATAATGAAGAAAATGTAAGTCAAATGTGAGTGATGCCCATGCAAAGAATGGAATGATGGTGGTACACATAGCAAGATGGAGGCAGTGTTAAAAGTAATGTGCTTAGCAGCCAGCAGGTGGCGTCGTTGTTAAGGCACTGGGCTACCAGATAACCAACTGCAATTCAAGTGTCCATCTGGTAGCTTGAAAATCTCATCAGGCACTTGTGTGTGTTTACCCAAAACCCCAAGAGGAGAAGACATTGCGTGGTGTAGCCACCCTCTCCTGGGGTTGCAAATTCTTACTTTCCTTCTATCTGAATCTCTCTGCCTCTCTCCTTCCTCACAAGTGCATGTATGACAAAAAACTAAAAAAAAAAAAAAAAGTGCTGAGAAACACTTAAAAATACATTCACATAAAGCCACACTACATATTTTACAAGACATAAAAGTAAAAACATTTACTTAAGCACATTTAAGATGTTTGCCTATGACAGGTGACAGGACAGTGTGTGAGAGAAGGTGATGAAATAAATCATGACTAGAACCCAAGTTGCTAGTGGTATTTGGCTATGAACATAAGCATATGATTATTGGTACCTGTCTAAATTACAAAAAAATAAGAAAGCTTAAGAGAAATGTCATAAAACATAAATGATCAATGAAGATAAAAAGCAATCCATTGTTGACTAGCTTGAATTAATAGCTTTTTATAATAGGCAAAAATTCTATAAAAATTGGTAACCTGAAACTTAAGGGTGCACCTTATCCAGTGTACACCATTGTGGCTCTAAGATGATTGCTTATCAATAATCCTAAATTGCAAAACACCTTGTACACTTTGAAAAAGAAATCTGAAAATACAAAATGAAAAGCTGAAAATGGAATTTGGGAACACAAAATGAATTTATTCTTTTAGTTCTTCACTTAATGTGTTATTGCACTTGCTATATCAACGCTTTCCTTAAGAGAAAGGAAAAGCTGTTTGGATTCGGTGCTAAGCAGCAAAAGCTCTTCTAAAGTAGCATATTAAATGTTGCAACTAGGGGAAAGTCAGCTTCTAATTAATGAGCTCTGAGATAGAGAGGGAAAAAAAATCAGCTACATAAAGACACACTTAAGCTTACAGTCCTCAGAGAGAAAACAATCCTCATTAGTGACTAAATCATTGAGGTTTGGGGTCAAAAGAGCTTAGCAACCTAAGATAATTTAAATGTGAAAACATATTGCTTTGATGGCAATTACTACCTAGGTTTCAATAATTAATCTCTAAGAAATATGCTTTGTGTACTTGCACATGTGGGAGGACAGGAAAAAAAAAAAGAAAGAAAGAAAGGCGAAATGTCATTGTATTAGGACATAAAAATATTTAAGCTTTAATTCCTGACCTAATTGTAACAAACACATGGGAAATTTCCATCTGAGACTCTGGTATTGTGCCAGGAGATGGAGCCCTTCAGTTATCCTCAGTGTTCCTGGAACCCTAGACTGGGTAAACTCAGATCACCTTACAGAGTAAAACAACACGCTTTAATACTTGAAAATGATAGTGGTGTCTGTTACTATGTAAAGACAAGATTGGAGGAGGTAGGGATTTTTCAAACAGTAATATAAATGGCATGTCATCTCTGTTTTATCTGTCAAAATTGATATGCAAAATTTTAATAAATTAATTGGAAATTTTTTGAATGGAAATACAAGAACTATAGAATTCCTGGTGCTGATTGCTCATAAAGATGATTACAGCTTTTAAAAAGTTTATGATGGATGCATGTAATTGAACTTTAGAAAAGAATATTTACTGTCGATGAAGGATAGACGTCCTGGAAGATTTCCAACAGTCTATGGCTTATCCACTGACTTTACAGATTCGAAGTCAGAACACAGTTTGTTTTCTAGTCTGTGGTCGTTCTACCAATAAAGAAATAATTAGGAATCAAGATAAGTATCATTATTCAAGACTATCTCAGCTATAATGCTTCTTTCCATTTATATTGAAAGCTTGCAAAAGAGTAAAAACAATGGTTATATCCATTCGTGAACACCTAATTCCAGATTTTAATACGATTAGCTAGAGGGACAAGTCTTCATATTATTAGTACTGGAGACTTCTGTTTCTGTATTTCACTCTTTATAGACTTTGTTTTTCAGAACGGTTTTTGGTTTACAGCAAAATTGAGTGAAAAGTACAAATTTCCCTCCTACCTTCTGCTCCCAGACATGCCACAGTGGTGCATTATCCTCGCCTAAAGTCCATAGCTGATGTTAGGCTTCTCTCTTGTTACTGTGCATACTCTGGGTTTGTAAAAATTATCCATAATGATAATATCATGAGAATATTTTCATCACCGCAGAAATACTCTGTGCCCTGCCTGTTCCTCCCTCTCTCCCCTCTAGCCCCTGGCAACCTTGTACTTTCTCCCTAATGTTGGCTTTTCGAGACTCTTTGTTATAATCGTACAGAATACAGCTTGTTCAAATTGGTTTTATTTACTTTCTAATACACATTTATGGGTCCTCCATGTCTCTTTAGGCTTTATAGCTCATTTCTTTTTAGTTCTGAAAAAAAAGTGATACCCTTGGGTGTGCCAAGGTTTATTTATCCATTCACCTATCATAGCTAATCTTGATTTCTTTCAAATTTTGGAAATTATGAATAAAACATCTATGTTCAGGTTTTTGTGTAGTCTCTGCATCTCTTTTTCATAAATTTTAAATTTAAATTTTACATGAATCAATTGAGAATAACAAGTGGATAAAACCACTACCTACCAATCTGAAATCTAGAGGATTCCTTTACAGAAAATTAAATATCTTTCCTTTGTTTTACCTGACTTATTAATAGACTTATTAAAAAGATCTAATCTCTGGGGCCAGCAGGTGGCATGATGGTTAAGGCACTAGACTCTGACATGGCTGACCATGGCTCCAGTCTTGATCTGGTGGCTTGCTTTCTTGTTCTGTTTCTGGTGAGCACACATGCCCTATAGAAAATTAAAATAATAATAATTAAAATTTAAATTACAAAATAAAAGATCTAATCTCATATTAGTCAATATATCCTGGACATTTTTTTTTAGTTTATTTATTTCTTTCATGAGAAAGAGAGAGAGAGAGAGAGAGAGAGAGAGAGAGAGAGAGAGAGAGAGAGAGAGAGAGAAGCATCCCCAGTATGGTGCTCATGCCACAATCCACCCCTAGTCTCAGCTGGCCCAGATTATGAGCAAACAGGAGTGCTCAGGGAAGTGCTGAGAACTAACCTAGGGCTTTTCCCATGTGGATCAAATTTCATTACCACTGTACCACTACATGACTCCTGGTCAGAGTTTTTGTTTGTTTGTTTTAAGAAGATTTTTGCTACAGGGTACATGCAGTCACTAGAGAGAAAGACAGACAGAAAGTGAGAAATCACTTCCCAGGGAGGATGTACTGCCACAATCCCTTCTCTTTCATTCTCCTCTAGGGATTTTGGACATGCATGCACATATACCTGGTGTGAGCTTTAAGCTGCCATGTCCAGTATTCGAACCACAGTCAACTATGTGGGAGTCCAGTGACATAACTGTTATGCCATCTGCTGGTCCCATGGTCAGAGGTTTTTAAACTAAAATTTAGACTATCAATTTTAAACCTGAAATGCCTCATTTGTAAAAAGCAGGATGATAATTTTGACCTTGGACATTATGTGGGGGGATCTCAAAATGTTGTGAAATAATGAAATTAATGTATTAGTTTATTTTGGTGCCAAATAATTTGGAATACATGCATAGCTTTTTCATAATATGCACTTTTCATGAACTGTTTAACGATCTCATATGAATTTGATTAAATTAATATGGGTTTCTCACATAAAGTTTTGCACAAATTGGCTTCAAAGCATTAGCCACATTTAGTATTATTTCACAAAACATATTCAAACAAGTTTTATCCAAAATATAATTTTGAAGCAATTGAGTTGGTCATGTAGTATCCCTCAGTTGTTTTTAAGCATTCTCCTATCTTCATGGTCTTTTTTTCCCAGAAAATATTCTATGCTGCATTTTAAATCTCTCAGTGTGAACTATATTATCTGAAAAAGTAATTACTTAATTCAATAAAACACAATACCTACTTAGGGAGTGCTAATTAAAGTATTACCCTGAGTCCTGGGTTTATGATTGTACAGTTATTTAGTAGAGCAATGTTTGAATTTGAATATTTTATACATATGTATATATATATATATATATATATATATATATATAGAGAGAGAGAGAGAGAGAGAGAGAGAGAGCAAGAGAGAAAGAGAGATACATATGTACATATATATATGTATACACATATATATTTGTGAACATAAATTATAGTGTATCTTTATCATATAATGAAAAATAGTCCAATTCATGGTGGAAAAATGCTATTCATTCAATTGTGGCTGAGCAAATCAAACCAAATATTTGCTTCTTATTGGATGCTATTAGATCACATAAACTTAATAGTGTAAAGTCTTACCATTGGGACTTTAATAAAGTTAGTTTCTGCTCTGTTAAAACATACAAGTTCAGAAGAACAATAAACACAAAAGTGAAAATTCAAAATACCTAAATTAAAATTTAGATTTAGTGTCTGATTAAAGATTTCTCTAATGTTCTTTCTTTTTCTTTTCTTTTTTTGTTCCCCCATGGGGCACATATACTCACTGGAAAAGCAGAGAGATACAGAAAACAAGAAGTCATCCCCAGGGGAGATGGCCACACTGCAATCCCTTCTCCTCCATTCTCCTCTTGGGATCTTGAACACACATACATACGCATCCAGCATGAATTTAAGCCATCGGGTCTGGGACTTGCACTTTGGTCGACTATGTGGGAGTCCAGCAACACAAGAATTATGCCATCTGCTGGTCCTTTTAATGTTTTTTCTTAGAGAATTGAAAATGTAGCTGTATTTATTCATTTTAAATATTGACTGTATTAACATGGATATATTACAGTCTCAACATTTTGCTATTTCAAACAGTTAATTAATAAGCAGAGCCATAAAATATTTCCAAAGGAAAATAATAACTTGTAGCAGTTTATTTGTCTTTAATAGTTATATATTATTTAATATATTATGAGTTTTTAAAAAAACTACTGTTGCAATTATTATACAAAGGAAAAAATGACTTATGAAATATCTAGAGAGAAATTCATTCAAATATTCAAGAAATCATTGTCATAAAATACTTTAAAATCACTGGTAGAAATAACAAGTAATAGTATGTACTACCAATACCATGAAAAGGTGTTTAAATTACTTCCATTGCTAAGTTGTCACTTCATATTAAAAAAAGATACACTAAAACCATGGTAAATTAGTGAAAGCAGAGAACCTCCAACAGATAGCTTCTGTTTTCACCTTTATAATAAGTCGTTTGAGCACAGAAATGAAAATATTTGATTCAACTTTTCAACCACTGTATTGGAGAAAAATACATGCTTGAATTTTGACAAATTCTAGTTTGAAGCATTATCAACATCTATTCAGAAAGAAGGACATTCCTGGCCTTGCAAAATGTTATTTTTAAATAAATTCACATTTTAATACTTAATCAAAATGTGAGGTATATTTGAAAATTTTAGTAGAAATACATTATAAATATGTGCATTTCTCTTTTCACTATTTAAATCTACTTTATATAAAATGCTTTAATATAATTTTATGAATTCTGAACATTATAGAGAGTTAAGATTGAATTTTATCGAAGGAAGATCTGCTGGCTTCCCAGAGATGTTCAATAAGATGCAGTGGTATGGTGGTTTTTCTCACCGCCAGTAAAAGTACTTGATTTTATTCACTAGCTAAATTATTAAACCAAGTGTCAAGCATTACGCTTCATTAAACGCATACACACACAGAGAGACACATACACATACACTTTCGAATAAAGTGTTGCTATAGCATTGAGTAGGCTGATTAATGCAACATCAATAGGAAATAGAGAAGCTGGAGTTGAAAACAAGCCTATATTCACTACTGTTTACTGTTCTTTTATTTTTCCTGATTATATATATATATATATATATATATATATATATATATATATATATATATAAAATCATGATGAACATGACATCTTAGTATATACTACTGTTCTGTATTTCTTCTCAGTCAGCACTTGTCTTGGCTTTGGGATATGTGTATGTGCCAATGATTGATCATGAGACTGACGGAGTTATCATGATACAATTGACAAAGCTTAAAACAAGTATAAAGAGAAACCTAGATTACTTTGCATTATAATCACTCATGACATACTAAATGTAGCTTTCAGCCATTCAGCCTCACCCTTCTACAATCAAGAAAAACCAAATATTTAGACATAGGTCATGTGTTAGTCTTCGAAGACAGATTTTATTAATTTTTGTACTATTTTTATGTATATACTAATTTCCTTAGGGTGTGATTCTGTTTACCCTGCTCTTGAAAGTGGTTGTTGCTCTAACAAATCTTAATACCTAAAGTATTCTGGCATCAAAATGTGAGAAGAGTTTAGAAAGACAACAGGAAAACTATTAATAGAAACTGGAGACTCAGCTAAGATACTGCTATTAGAGATGAAAGAAAAGCAGACACGTTATATTTGGTTGGAAAAAACTGGTAAGACTATTGCCTACCCTTACATGGAGAATAGAAAATAAATTTTATAAATTTTAGGACTCACGAAAGTATTTCAAGGCATTATGTTCAAACTGCCAATGAATCTACACATGCCGCCTATGATAGGGTGTTGTAAGAGAAAGATGACCCAAAGAAGGGGCTATTCAGTTTTAAGTGGAATTTGAAGGAAAGCATTTATATCCAAGATTGCTAAAGCAAAAATGTCCAATTTTCTCATCCCTGACTCTTCCTAATAGAAAAATGTTCTTAAAAGGAAACATTTCCTTATGGTAAATATCTATCCAAAATATTCCCAGTAAAATGAGATTTAGGAGGCTGTAAGTACCTTATTAAAACTTAAAATATTTTGGGAACCAGCAGTTAGCGTAATGACTATGTCGCTGGACTCCGACGTAGTCGACCGCGGTTCTCATCCTGGACCTGGTGGCTTAAAACTCACACCGGGCACGTGTGCGTGCGTGCCCAAGACCCCGAGAGGAGAATGGAGGAGAAGGGATTGTGGTGTGGCCATCCCCCCTGGGGGGTGATTTCTCGCTTTCTGTCTCTATGTCTCTCTCTGTCTGTCTGGCAAGTGCATGCCCCTATAGCGAAAACCTCTCAAAAAATAAAAAAAATTAAAGTGCCATTCCTTTAGAGTAGACAACATGTTTTCTAGGAATCTTGCAGATATTGTCCCATGGCAGTCTTATCTTCCTAAAGCAGAGATGTATCTGTTTCAAAGGAGTTATAGACAAGTCTGGTTGAATAAATTCAGTGTTACTCGTTGAAACTCGTTTTCAAGAGAATCGTATTGGTGAAAGCTTCAACAGCTAGGCATAAAATAGGAAGTTAGCCTAAAAGAAAGGAGAAATTTTGACCTCATATTTTTTAAGAAAATAAAGTAGATGAGAAAGCCACTTAGTTGTAAATATAGGCTACTTGTCACCTAAACATAAAGGTTAAACTCAAAGGGCAACACAAGATCCTAGAAGGTAGTATTAAAGATTGTGAAAATGTACTTTCAGGGAGAAAAAAAAATAGTCATTAATTGAAAATAAATTATCTGTGTTGGAAGTAAGAATTCCAAATATTATGTCTGTAATTGGATTTTAAAACTACTATGGACCAGTGACTGCTATTTCCTGCCTTTTTCAAAGTTTATGCAACAGTTTCTCCCTCTCTCATCCTTAAATTTGTTATGATAGGGTAAGGGTGCCCCCCCATAAATGTTTATTTATTGCCAGTGAGCATGTGCAAACACCAGAGAGAAAGAGAATAAAACCAACAAACAAACAAAACCTCCATTGGGGTTGGGGGCATGTGTCACATTGTGATTCTTTCTTTAATTTGTTTATCTTTTTCAGAATTTGGGACATACACACACATGAGTCTGGCATGCTTCTCAAGTCCCTGGGGATAGGATTTGAACTGCAGTAAGCCATAAGGGATATGGCTCCCTTACCCACTAGGCTATGGACTGGCCTAATGCACACATATATAGACTTGGGGAAACCTCAGGTAATGACCTTATCATTTTTTTCTGGAACAAGGACAAAATTGAGAAGGTATAACAGAAAATGCACCTACAGAGGATCCGGTGCATCTGGCCCTGATTTACATGAGTCTATACTTGAATCTGTGCTAATGCTGTCTGAATAAATTTTTGTCATGAAGAATCTATGTGTTTTGTTTATTTCTAGTCTAGTTCATTTTAGCCACCAGTCGAGTACAGCTAAGAGAATGGAATCAGGTAGAATAAAACTGCCAGTCTAGCCCTGACAAATAGAATCAAGAGAGGTAACCATTCACTGTTATTTTAATCTACAAAGATTGGAGTTCATTTCATGTAGAAATGAATAGCTAATGATACTTGCCAATAACCTAGTGCAATGCCATCTAAACCGATTGTGGAGGGGGACTTTTAGAACATGGTACTTAAGAAAGTTTGAGTAATATTTTGTCAGAGAAATAAATTATTTTTTTAATTCTTGGTTGATCATCACAAGGAATTAGAGTGGAAGAATACTATTAAAACATATTACACTTTAAGCTATAATAGGCTGTTTCCCCAATGTTATGCAAATTGTCTAAAATTGTTTAATATATCTTAGGTACAGTAAATAAAAAATACAAACATAAATGTTTGTTTCATATATGTTTTAAGCTATTATCACCTAGATGTTATACCTCATAGTATTGATATTACTTGTTGAAAACAATGCAGCTACTTTTCTAGAAAGCAAAAGTTGGGATTTCACTGTCAATTCACTTATTACCCTATTACCGAGTGAATAGGAAGAAATAAAATGAAGTATTTTTGTGAATACCTGTTGTAGTTAGGAGCACATGCAGCAGACATTTGTTAATTTTGTTTCTGTTACCGTTTGATTGTATTGACTCAGTCAACTTGAAGAAAAAATTAATTTATTGGAAAGGCAGAGTGGGCTAGTCCCAGCAACGAGAGTTATTATTGCTCAGCATCCACATCATAATTCTCATCCCCCAATGGATGATGGCCACACCACATCCCTTCTTCTCCAGTCTTCTTTTGATTTTAGGCAAGCATGCATACACACCTAGTGTGTTGTTCTAGCTGCCAATCTGGGGCTTGAGCCACACAGTGAAAATCAGCTGCCTTAACTACAATGCCACTGACTGGCCCTAATTTGGCCATTCTAATGGTGGATAAGGTGACTGAATCAGACATGGCTAATTGAACCAGTCTGAGTCTTGGACCCAATGGCTTGAGAATCACTTTGGGCATTTGTGTATTTGTGCCCAAATTCTCAAAGAGGAGGGAATGAGGAAGGGATTACAGTGTGAGGGGGATGCTCTCTCACTTCCCCTCTTTCTTTCTCTCTCGTTCTTTAGAACGTATATTCACTCTCTGCCAAATTAAAAACAAACATATAAAAGAAAATAAATGACTGGAGATAAGAAATTAAAAGAGAAAATAAAAGCAGAAAAGAAATATGGACGCTTCACAAGTATCAGCATGTGGGCTGCCTTGCTAATGTATGTTCTTGCTATTAAAAATGTGGTCAAGCTAAAATCAGCATAAGCATCAGCTTATTCTACTTTAAAAAAATACTCTCGGGACCAGCAGTTAGCGTAATGGCTATGTTACTGGACTCCCATGTAGTCGACCAAGGTTCAAGTCCCGGACCCGGTGGCTTAAACTCACGCCAGGCGCGTGTGCGTGCGTGCCCAAGATCCCGAGAGGAGAATGGAGGAGAAGGGATTGCAGCGTGGCCATCCCCCCTGGGGGGTGATTTCTCACTTTCTGTCTCTCTGTCTCTCTCCGTCTGTCTGGCGAGCGCACGCGCCCTATTCAAAAACCTCTCCAAAAAAAAAAAATACTCTCTACATTTTAGGTTTTTAGGAATTTGGGGTTCACAGGAAGAGAGTGGAAGCTATAGAGTTCCTATATCCCACAGCCTCCCTCATTATCAACATCCCCCACTATAATGGCATATTTATTACAACTGATAAACTTACATTGATGCATCATTATTACACAAAGTTCATAGTATACATGAGAGTTTAATCCTGGTATTAAATTTTCTATGCTTTTTGGCAAATGCATAATACAGGTATCCACCCTTTCAGCATCATACACAGTATTTTCACTGTTCGAAAACTCCTACTCAACCCTCGCTCCCCATTATCCCCCGGAAACCACTGCTCTTTTGTTGTCTCTGTAGTTTGGCCTTTCTCAGAATATCTGATAGTAGGATTCACATAGTAGATAGCCTTTTCTGATTTGCTTCCTTCACTTGGTATTATGTACTTAAAGTGCCTTTATGTTTTTTCATGACCTAATAAACAGTTCATTTGCTTTTAGATCTGAATAACATTTGTCTGGATAAATCACTATTTACTCATTCATGTACTGAAGGATATCTTGGTTGCTTCCACATTTTGGGGGGTCATGAATAAGTTTGCAATAAAGATCTTTCTTTCCATTTTTTTTAATGTAGACCTGTCTTCAGTTTATTTGAGTAAATGCTGAAGAGTATGACCTATTCGATCATAAAGTTTCATTTTTCCAACTGAGTACAAACTGTCAAACAGTCCTCCAACAGGGATTGAACAATTTTGCATTCCCACCAGCAACGAGAGTTATTAAGTTCTACATCTGCATTAGAATTTGGTGTAGTTAGTTCTTTTTATTTTGACTATTTTGTTTTGGTTATAAGGCATGTGCCCTCATCAGAGAGAGGTGGGGTGGACGAGAAATTAACCCCCACAACAGAGGGGATGGCCACACCATCAGAAGGAACTGATACCACAGTTCCTTCTCCTCCATTCTCCTCTTGAGATTTTGGGCACACACACACATGTGCCCAATAAGTCTTTCAAGTTATTTGAGTCCGGGATTCAAACCACACAGTCAGCCATGTGGAAGCCAGCTGCCCTAACCACCACGCCACTGGCTGGCTCTATTTTAGCTATTCTAATAGATGCAATAGTGGCATCTCATTATCATTTTGTACTGCAATTGCCTAGTGACATATGATGCTGAATATTTTTTCAGATGCTTATTTGCCATCTGTCTATCTTCTTTAGTGAAGTGTCTACCCAGTTTTTTTGCCCATTTTAAAGTCAGGCTGTTCATTTTCTTAATGTAGAGCTTTAAGAGTTATTTGTGTATTTTTGATAGAACTCTTTTATCAGGTATGTCTCTTGAAAATATTTTCTCCCAGTCCGTGTGGGTTATCTTGATGTTTTCATGACAGTGTCCTGCAGGAGAGAAGTTTTTAATTTTAAAAAGTTTAACTTACCAATTATTTCTTTCATGGATCATGGCTTGGGTGTTGTATCTAAAAAGTTAAGGCAAAAACCAAGGTTAGTTAATTATTTTATTTTATCTTTTAGAAATTTTATAGTTAATTCTTTTTATTCTGATTTATTTTGAATTTAATTTTGTTAATTATAAAATCCAATTGGATTAATTTTTACATATAGATATTCAGCTATTTTAGCACTGTTTTGAGACTAGCTTCTCTCCTTTTTATTGTGTTTTCTTCCCTTTTTAGAGATCAGTTGTATATTATTTTTTTGTGAGTATTTGCCTATTTATATGTCACTCTGGCAATATCTGAACAAATATAGTCCTTATATTCAAGACAAAAAGTAATTTTTTGTGTTGGGAACTAGGGTTGAGATAGTGAACAAACAGACATTTCCTTTGTTAATTGAAGCTCAATCTAATGTACTTAACATTTTCTACAGTATTTAATTCATCTTATGTGAGTGGTCTCCTATATTAATAATAATTAAGACTGCAGAAAACTCCAACTTCTCAAGGAAAATGAAAGTGAACCAATCAATTTACTTTCCACTTTCAGATTATTATTATAGTATTATTATCAATAATAGGCAGCCACTATGTCTCCATACATTAAAGAAGAAAAGCATTAATCACTTCACTGAGAGTTTTATAACTACCTCATGACTATTTTATTTTATCACATTGTAACTATGTACTTAGCATATATTAAGAGTAACACAGCACAATCAAAAGTTCACAATATGTCAAACATTTTGCAAAAAAAGTGGAAAGCAGGATGCTCATTTACTTCTTTAGAAATGCTAATTAGTCATGAACAGAGCTACAGAAGAAGTTATCTAAGATCAAGCCTACTCACAAAAAAAGCTTTGTGGGTAAGAAAAATGGCATTGCTCCAAAAATATTTTATATGAGCATTAAAGAAAAAACACAGTAAACTTCAATCTTAATTGGAAATACCAAAAAGAAACATTAAAACCCAGAGGAAGGAAACAAAGCAAGATACTGGATATGACAAAAAAAAAAAAAAGATATCACAGCAATCAAAAACTCAGAAACATTAAAGATAAATTCCCTTAGGATAAAGGTTGAAATTACAGTTTTGTTTTATTGAAAAATCTCAATAGTTTCTAATTTACATCTAAAAATAATATTTTCTCATCACAGATGTCCAAAATCTTAAGGATAACTTTAAAGTAAAATATCGTGGCAATAAAAGAAAATAAATAAATTAATTAAATAAATAAATAAATAAAAAACAAGAAACGTAAACAAACTGTGGCTGATGAGCAAATACTCAGTAATATGGATTTCTATTCAGATTTCCAAGACAAAATGTGGCCAAGAAACTTTTTTATTTTACATGAGCAAATTAAATGACTAAATTAGATTATTGAAAAATGAAAGTATGCAAGTATGTTATTTAGTTTAACCTTAAATCTTGAAATTATTAATAGAGATATACTGCTCTTTTGCTAATTATTTATGTTTACTTTTAGGAATTCAGAGTTTTCTAAATTCTAAGTAGTCACATCTGTGTATCCCAAATAATGATGAAATTGTTCTTACAAAAGATAATACTATTCGTGAGCAGACAGTGACATAGTGGTTAAGCCAGCAGATTTCTGCATAGCCGAATACATGGTTCAAATTCCAAATGTAACAGCTTGAAAAACATACTTGATGTATGTGCATATGTGCCTAAAATCTTGAAAGGAAGGTGAAATTGAGAAGGAATTGTATCATGTGCTTAATTTCACCACCCATGGAAGGTGCTTTCTCACACCCCCCCCCCCCACCTCCCAACCCCCATCTCTCTCCAGTGAACACACATGCCCTTTGGAAAATTAAAAAGAAAATTTTCTTATTTGCTATTAGTGAAATGCAAGCAAACAAATTATTATTATTTATTGGGGAGGCAATAATTATTGATGGATTTGACAATTACAGGAATTATTTTATTTCAAAGGACTATGAAATTCATCTAGCTTAGGTCTCTCAATTTACCTATGAGAAAACTGAAAATTAGAAAGATGAGTCGACTTGCCTTTGTTTTTATTAGAATTTCAGTAAAAAAGTCACAGTTTTTCCTCAAATATATCATAGGTAGTCCTAGTCTATCTTGCAATTTTTGTTCCAATGTTACCTTGTGAGATACTCGTTAAAAAAATACTAACACATGCTTCTCTTATAGCATCAATATTGGATGTGAAAATAAGTAGCAGCTAAAGTCAATTTAAGGTATAATATGCTTGTGCAAAGCTAGTTTCTTGATGCTTACAGACGTCCCTTTTTATAGCAAGGAAGAGAAATAAGTCTTCCTTTTTTTCCCTTTTATAGAGCTTGCATTAGATTAGCAGGACTCCTTTATTTAACATATATCCTCATAAACACAATTGTAAAGCAATATACCTTCTTTTCTTCATTTTTCTTGCAATAACATCCACGCTTAGTTTCCTCTATCTGGCTTTCAGAGACTTCGTGGTCTTTCTTCTTCCTCCTCTTCTTCCTCTTCTTCCTCTTCTTCACAATAGATTACATACAGGTGCATGACAGAGAGAGAGAGGGCACTCAGTATCAACATCTCTAGTAAAGAATGATCAAATTCTGTATTATAAGGTTAAAAGAACTGTTTATTCTAATCTAGAGAGATGGGCTCCCTCCTGTCTTCAGGTCTACTTTTCCAGAGATCAGGACCAAGATTAACAGGTGGCTTCCAGTTCTGTCCTATCAGGCTACTAGTTGCTTCATAGGAGGCTGGGTCTTCATGCTCTTCCTTAAGTGTTTACTTATAATTCTTTTTCTCTCAGTTGTATTGAGAATGATTTTTTAATGAAAGTCAACTAAGTTCACAGAGAAATTAACCTAATTTTATGTCCCCGTATTATATCTAAATCCTATTACGGGATAAGAATTGAAGAAAAAAAATCAGTTTAATTCAAAAGGAGTTTATATATATATATATATATATATATATATATATACATATATATATATATATATATATATAATACATTAAAATATCTTACAAATAGGGACCAGCAGTTAGCGTAATGGCTATGTCGCTGGACTCCCACGTAGTGGACCGTGGTTCGAGTCCCAGACCCGGCGGCTTAAACTCACGTCGGGCGCGTGTGCGTGCGTGCCCAAGATCCCGAGAGGAGAACGGAGGAGAAGGGATTGCGGCGTGGCCATCCCCCCTGGGGGGTGATTTCCTGCTTTCTGTCTCTCTGTCTCTCTCTGTCTGTCTGGCGAGCGCACGTGCCCTATAGCAAAAACCTCTCCAAAAAAAGAAAAAAATAATATCTTACAAATAGAAAGATTCTGGCTTTCTTAAATAAAGAGTTAAATTCAAAGGTCAGGTTTATCATAATACACCAGCTACAAAATATTGACCATTTCTTTAGTTCTGTGTTGCTTGGCTCTTAGCCAGTCTAACTTCAGGTGTTGGTTAAGATGAACATCACTCCAGTTGGAATTAAAGACTCTTTTATCATGCTATGGTAGTGGTTTCTTCACAGTGGATCTAGACTGCCCCAGAAAGACTCTTTAAATAGAGAAATGAACTGTTCTGTTGGCTCAATATTGAAGACTGTTTCCAGCTAATAAATCTGATTGTTCTTTTAGCCAGTGCAAAAGTCCTAAAGGGGAATTGCTGTAGTCTCCTTCTTTCGCCCTAAGCTTGCTCTGCAAACTCTGAGAAAACTAAACAAATTAAAAGACTCATGAAGTAATTTTTTAAAGAATTATTTTATTTAACTTTATTTATTATTATTATTTTTTTAATTTGACCAGAGAGAGAGAGAGAGACAGAGGAAGAGAAGGAAAGCAAGAAAGCATGCCACTAGGTCCGGGGCTCGAACCACAGTTGGCCTTATGGGTGTGCAGCACCATTAATCACCACACCACCTGCTAGCCCCTCATGAAATAATTTTAAAGTAAAAAGAAAATGAGTTATGATAACATAAATAATATATCATGTGACCAGAAAAAATAATGATGAAATCAATTCAGCTCTATGAAAAGAAATCTCTCAGAAGCAATCATGTTCATTAAATATGTGAAAAAGTAAATAACAATTGTTATGGTACATTTAAATTGCTTTATTGCTCTAACTCTAAAATTTTATAATGACATCTTTATTTTTTATATAGATTACACCTACTTGGCTTGATTAGAATAAACAGTTCTTTTAACCTTATAATACAGAATTTGATCATTCTTTACTAGAGACGTTGATACTGTAAGGTGGCATTCCAAACCATCTGTAATTATGTGAATTATCACAGTGACATTTAAGATAGGAACAGTTAATTGTAAGACTAATGAATGATAAGTAAATAGCTGTTTTCTGATTATTTTAAATCATGGGTTTTCAAATATTCATCTGTATTTATGAAAGAATAAAGAGGAGAAATCAAGGTTATACCAACATTCTAATTTACAAACTGTATATATACATACACACACACACACACACACACACACACATATATACACTTATTTCAAATATTTTAGTTATTGCTAAGAATACTCCTAAATATCTAACTCAAAATATTTCTTTTCAAATAACATTTCAGTAAGCTGTTAATTTTCAGTTACTGCGATGGCAGTGATATTACTCGGTTTCTTCCATACTGAATAGAAGTTGCTAATTTAGGGATTCCCTTTACTGTCTATGATAGTATAGCTTAAAAAAAAAAAGGAAAATCTTCTCAAAGTCTACCAAGTGGTGTATGGATATATTCTAGAAGAAGGTGGAATTTAAAAGGCTGGAAAGAGTATATCTGTGGTCTTATTGAAAGCAAAGAAGGGAAATGAGAAAAGGCACTAGTGTTGACTTTCCAGAATAATTGATGGATAAGAAAGCTGATAAAGGAAAAGAGGGAAAAAAACATAACAGAGAAAGAGTAGATGCTCTTTTTCTTCTGTTAGATAAAAACAGAAATGCCGTACTTTTGCAACACCATGGATCTATAGACTCTGAGTGAATGAGTAAATGGAGTGAATGGATGCTCAGGGAATGTGATCTTTCTGCTTACAAACAACAGGAAGCCATTAGCTTGATGTGTGATCTGATAAATGTTTTTTTCCAGATTCCAAGATGTTCTGTTCAGTCTTTGGTGTCATTTAGTTTTACTCTTCAGTGATACCAAAATGAGTTTGTTCTGGAAATACCCTTATTTTTCGAATTCTCTAAAAAACAATTTTCTGTAAAAAAGTAAGTTTCCTTCCTCTTTTGCCCTAATAAATGGTGGATGAGAGTGATTTAACCGGCGCATACCTGGTATGGCCGCTCCCTCTCCCTCTTGACTCAGATCTCTGTGTCTCGAGTAGTTATTCCGTGTGCACTTCAGGTGACTCTGTCTTTCAGAAGAGTTACAGTCTGAATAGAGAGGGTTGTGAATGACAGCAGAAAAGACAAAAACGAAAGCCGAAGACAGCCGGCTTACTTGACTAAGTCTAAAGCATAGGCACTTGAATATCCAAAACGTTGTAATATATTTTATTTAGGCAATTGCTTTCTAAAGAAGCATCAGCTTTCACAATAATTTTACAGCTTGAGAAGGGAACTAGAGTGATTCTCAACACTTGTGTATAATTTACATTGCTGTTATTTTTGTCAAATAAACATTAATGTTGATGTGTTTCATTGAGAGTAGTATTTCAAAAATTACTAATACACTTTTATCTTTTGTCTTTGCAAGTATAGAATGCCCATACTAATTTGGTGAAGGTATTTAAATAACTATAGAGCAATCAGCATAGGCTACAATCAGAACCAAAAGGTAAGTCTAAGATAATAAGTTTCTGGCATATAAAATGAGATTATAAAGTTTGACTTAAGCACTTAAATCAAGGTATTTAGTAGAGAAATCATTTTTCTAGATTGCTTTAAGCAACTTAAGAATAAAAAACAATTCTTTCTTCTTTTTTTTTTTTCCTTTAAGGTTTATTTCTTTATTCCATGAATGAGAGAGAGAAAAAGAGACAGAATTCCTAACTGTGTGTCAATTCTGTGATCCACACCCCAAGTTTCATACAGCCCCAGATCATGGGTACACACATACTTAGTGTACTGAGAGGTCTCCAGGCATTATGAATCTGGAACCTTCCCATAGGAGTCAATCTTACAGAGTACTGAGTTTTACTATTGCACCACCATGAAACTCTATATATGCACATATATATTTGCAATGTAGAAAATAAAACTTCTAGACCAGCTGGTGACATGGTAGTATAGGTGGCTGGATTCCACATGTCCTAGTTCATGGTTTGAGTCCCAGACCTGGCAGCTTGAAAAACATACTGAAGTGTGTGTATGTGCATGCCCAAAATCCTGAGAGGATAATGAAGGAGAAAGAACTGCAGTGTGATCATACTCCTTGGGGGGTGATTTCTCTCATTCTGGTGAGCATACATGCCCTATAGCATGAACAAAAGAAAACTAGGGGCCAGCAGTTAGCCTAATGGCTATGTCGCTGGAATCCCATGTAGTCGATCGCGGTTCGAGTCCCGGACCCAGTGGCTTAAACTCATGCTGGGCATGTGTGTGTGCGTGCCCAAGATCCCAAAAGGAGAATGGAGGAGAAGGGATTGCGATGTGGCCATCCCCCCTCGGGGGTGATTTTTCGCTTTCAGTCTCTCTGTCTCTCTCTGTGTTTCTGGAGAGCACACATGTCCTATAGAAAAATCGTCTACAAAGCAAAACAAAACAAAACAAAACAAAACAAAACTAACGTTTTACAACTCTGGCAGTTCTATTCAGGCTATAGCAAAGATGTGTACAGAATAGTGAATATAGAAAGAAAGGCATATATTTTCATAGAGAATTATGGGAAGATGAAAAAAGAGTTCTGAGTTTTCTTCCTCTGGCCTTTGGCCAATTGAAGAGGAAACGTTTTAGTACATGAAGTTATCACTGAAGGCAGACAGGGCCCTGGCACTGATGTTGGAGATCTGGAAAGAGGTTGTTTTGCAGGCAATTTCATACTACACTGAGGTCATATCAAAGTGCATCTGGTGGTGCTGTGTTCAGGCAGAGAGCAGTCTCGTGGGCTTTATTCCTGTCTTTGTTTTTACACTGATGGCAGGAGCCAGATGCTGCCAACAATTGGCCTAAGGAGTTTGCCTTACGGAAGCTAGTTCCTGTGTTGGGTCTGCAGAGCAGATGGCTGGAGCTGGGTTCCATTGGAACCACAGTGGTTCCCAGACCACACAGAGGTACAGAGCATTAAAACATGTGAACAAATGTTGTTCAGACAGGGAGCAAAAAGTATCATCTGCTCACATTCCACGCTAGAGGGCTTAGGGAGGACATGGCATTTGGATGGGCAAAAGATAGCATTCCAGAGGATAGAAGTCGCACTGCCCAAAAACCATCCCTTCTTGCAAACATGCAAGCACATTCTCAAATGAAGATATAGGTGGTGAAAGGCTGAGAGGCTGGTCAATTTTACTCATGATGAACAGAAACTGGTGCTTAAATTACTGAATTAAACTCAATTTTAAACTAGGTCACTTGTGTAGGTTGGACTTTATTGTCCCTGAAAAAAAGTCAAAAAGTATTCAACAGCAATGGCAATTTTCTATTTATACAAGCTGTAGTGTAAGTTAAAATTTATGACTATGTTGTATGTCCATATGGTCTTGAAGATATGCATGAAGAGAGCATTGAGTATAATAGATATTCTCAGTTCTAACACTTAATACAAAAATTCTATAGCAATGGAAAAGATTGACTTTACAATTTAGGAGACCAACAAATACAAAGGGATATAACAGTTTTTTTTTTTTTTTTTTTTTTTTTTTTTTTTTGGAGAGGTTTTTGCTATAGGGCGCGTGCGTTCGCCAGACAGACAGAGAGAGACAGAGAGATAGAAAGCAGGAAATCACCCCCCAGGGGGGATGGCCACGCCGCAATCCCTTCTCCTCCATTCTCCTCTCGGGATCTTGGGCACGCACGCACACGCGCCCGGCGTGAGTTTAAGCCGCCGGGTCCGGGACTCGAACCGCGGTCGACTACGTGGGAGTCCAGCGACATAGCCATTACGCTAACTGCTGGTTCCCAAGGGGATATAACAGTTTTAATATCATAAATTTCCTTGTGCTGTGCAACATAATTTACATATCCTTCAGCATTTTTCCAGATTTTATTTCACATTACTTTAAATACATTTTTTCCTCTATTTGTTTTGCATTTTTATCTTCATGACCTGAGATGATATTGTCTATCATTAAACTATGTTTAAAATTTGTCAATCAGTATATTCCTTAGACCTAAACTATTATGCATGGCATTTCAGTTATTAGTTATATTTCACAAAAGCTTATTTCAAATTTCTGATAAAAAGGCAGATTCTTTGATGAAACCTAGAAGAAATGAATAGACTTAAGAAGCAGTGAGACATCTCTTTTATTGTTTCATGTCAATTATTAATACTGAGTAATCACCCTTTGTGATTCTTACCAATAGATAAATGTAGAAAATCCTCTGCTAGAAAAAATAATCCACAAGAAATAGATCAGTTAATTTCTCCCCAAATATTTTTCAGAGGCCGAAAAATTTAAGCACTTTGAACATCAGAGGTTTAAAGACAACTCTTAGTTTATTGGATAAAGTGAGGAGTGATACTCACTTATTATAGCCCATAAGCTGCTTTCATGGAATCCTATGCTTGCTATGGAAGCTGCATGTTTTGGACTAATTCTGTTTGCTTGGGCACCTAACTTTGTTATGGTTTACAGGTGGAAAATTGTCAGGCATCAGACATGTTTGAGAAAAAATTCAAAATGACTCAGAAAGAACCAAGATATGTCCCCTTGAAAAACTCCGTCCATATTAATTTTACTGTCCCTTAACCTTATGTTTGAGAAACAAGTGTGCAGGGCTGTAAGTACTGATTCAGCCTGCTTCATTTAGGCTCATGCATCAATTTTATAAATACCATAAATAAGCACAGCGAGCTGGAGTTTTATTTGAGCATTACTATGTAATATATAAATCTATCATTGACTTGATTATGTAATGCATTTTAGAATACAGACTGGGAATTGGAGGTGACATCATCCTACAAAAGGACTTTATTTCGTGTGTGATTTAATTTATGAGGGCCAACCATTTATATGTTATTGCAATATTCACTTTAAAGAAATCTATTGGGTTGTCAGAAAAGTCATGACGTGTTTATTTTGTTTTTCCATGCAAGATGTTTCATGACTTTTACAACAACCCAATATTTATCACCAAGGCCTCAATTTAATTTTTTAACACTTCAAATTTACTAAATAACTGCTTTTTCTTTAATGAAGCTTTATTGTAAAGCACAAAGTAAGGAGAGCAGGTAGCTCATACAAAAAGACCTGGTCTCCCGAGGTATTCCCCACACACATTTATTTTATAAGAAATGTTTTATTAAACTTTATTTATTTATTTTTAATTTTGACCAGAGAGGAACAGAGTGAGAGAGAAAGAGAAAAAGAAAGTGAGAAAACAAGCTGCCTGGTCAGGGATTCAAATTCAGGTCAGCCATGTGGGAGCCCGTGCCCCTTAACATTGCTACCCCATAGAAAGTTGTGTGGTAGTCATTACAACACACCCCACTTTAACCACAGCACACCCCACTTTAACCCACAGCACATCCCACTGCAATCCACAGCACATTTCATTGAGACCACAGTACACATCACTGAAATGCACAGCAGAAAACTGCGACCCACAACACACACAATTCAGACTGAAACTTGACTGAGAACAGCGGTAAACCTCACAGAGACCCACAACACAATTCACTGAAATCCACAACACACCCCACTTTAACCCACAGCACACAACACTTTAATGTACAGCACACCCCACTGCAACCCACAGCAAACCCCACTGCGATCCACTGGACTCCTCAGTGAGACCACCGTGCACATCACTGATACCCACAGCACAAAACTGCAACTCACAGCACACCCTGTGTAGACCAAATCCTCACTGAGACCCACAGCAAACCTCACAGAGACCCAGCAGCACAATGCACTGAGACCCACAGCACAATGCACTGAGACCCACAGCACACCCCACTGCGACCGAATGCACACATCAGTCAGACCACCGCACTAACTCTGAGACCCATAGCATAAAACTAGGACCCAGAGCAAACCTCATTCAGACCCAAACCTCACCAAGACCCATAGCACAGCTAACTGAGACCCACAGCACACCCCACATTGAACCACAGGACACCTCAGTGAGACCATTGTACACCTCACTGATACCCACAAGAGAAAACATCAACCCACAGCTCACACTAGGCAGACCAAAATCTCACTGAGAACCACAGCAAGCCTCACTGAAACCCACAGTACAATTCACTGAGATCCACAGCACACCCACTTTAACCCACAGCACATCCCACTGTGACCCACAGCATACATCTTTGAGACCACCACACATATCACTGAGACCCACAGCAAAAAACTGAGAAGCACAATACAGGCCACTCAGACTGCAACCTCACTTAGACCCACAGCAAACCTCATTGAGACTCACAGCACAATTCACTGATATCCACAGCACACCCAACTGCGACCCACAGCACACATCTGTGAGACCACTGCACACATCACTGAGATCAACAGCAAAAAACTACAACCCACTGAATACCCCATTCAGACCAAAACACCAATGAGACACACAGCAAACCACAGAGACCCACAGCACAATTCACTAAGATCCAAAGCACACCCCAAATTAACCCACAGCACACACCACATTAACACACAGCACACCCCACTGCAACCTGCAGCACACATCAATGAGACCACTGCACACAGCACTGAGACCCACAGCACAAAACTGCGTCCCACAGCACACCCTACGCAGAACATAATCTCCTGGAGACACACAGCAAACCTCACTGAGACCCGCAGCACAATTCACTGAGATCTACAGCACACCCCACTTTAACCCACAACACACCCCACTTTGACCCACAGTACAACTCAGTGAGACCATCGTACACCTCACTGATTCCCACAGCACAAAATTGTGATTCATAGTGCACACTACGCAGACCGAAACCTCACTGACACCCACAGCAAACCTCAGTGAGACCCACAGCACACCCAATTGAGATTCAGTTCTTACTGAGACCCACATGAAACCTCACTGAGACCCACAGCACACCCCACTGAGATGAAATGCATACCTCAGTCAGACCACCACAAAATCTATGAGACACACAGTATAAAACTGCGACCCACAGCACACCCCACTCGGACCCAAACCTCACTAAGACCCATAGCACAATTCACTGAGACCCACAGCACACCTCACCTTGACCCACAGTACACCTTAGTGAGACCATTGTACACCTCACTGATACCCACAGCACAAAATTGTGACCCACAGCACATACTACTCAAACCGAAACCTCACTGACATCCACAGCAAACCTCACTGATACCCATAGTAAAATCCACTGAGATCCACAGCACAACTGAATTTAACACACAACACATGCCACTGTGACCCACAGCACACATTTGTGAGACCGCCGTACACAACATTGAGACCCACAGAACAATTCACTGAGATCCACACCACACTGAACTTTAACCCATAGCACACCCCATGTTTATCACATAGAACACCCCACAGTAACCCACAGCACACCACACTCTGACCCAAATCTCATTGAGACCAACAGCAAACCTCACACAGACACATAGCAAAATTCACTGAGATCCATAGCACATCCCACTTTCACCCAGTATACAGTGCAATTTAACCTGCAGTACACCCCACTGTGACACACACCCACACCTCAGTGAGACCACCATAAAAGTCACTGGTACCCACAGCAGAAAACGGTGACCCACAGCATACCCCACTAAGACCCAAACCTCACTAAGACCCACAGTACCATTCACTGTGTCCTGAAGCACACCCCAGTTTAAGCCATGGCACACCCCACTATGACCAGCAGTACACCTCATCGGGACCACTGCACACATCCCTGAAACCCACTGAACAATACTGCGACCATCAACACACCTGACTCAGACCCAAACAACACTGAGACCCACAGCAAACCTCACTGAGACCCACATCACCATTCACTGTGACCGAAGCACACCCCACTTTAAGGCAACACACACACCCCACTGTGACCAGTAACACACCTCATTAAGACCAACACACACACACATCCCTGAAACCTACCTAAAAATACTGTGACCCACAGCGCACCCCTATCAGACCCAAAACTCACTGAGACGCACAGTACCATTCACTGTGTCCCAAAGCACAGCCCATTTTAAGCCAGGGCACATCCTACTGCGACCAGCAGCACATCTCATTAAGACCATCACACACATCCCTGAAACTCAACACAAAAAGCAGCAAACCTTGGCACAGCCAACACATACCCAAACCTCACTGAGGAACACAGCATATCTAACTGAGATTCACACACCATTCACTGCATCCCAAAGCATGCACCACTTTAAAACATCACACCCCACTTTAACCCACAGCACGCCCACCCACTACCACCCACAGCGCACTGTACTTTGAGACACAGCACTCCCCACTTTAACCCACAGCACACCCCACTGAGACTCTCAACACACATCATTGAATCATTGAGACCACTGCACACATCACTGAAACACAGAGCACAAAACTGTGATCAGCAGCCTACCCCACTCAGTCCCAAACCTCACTGGGAACAAAAGCAAACCTCACTAAGACCCACAGCACACACCACTTTAACCCATAGCATACCCCACTTTAACCCGCAGCATAGTTCACTGCTACCCACAGCACACTTCAGTGAGATAACTGTATATATCACTGATACCCACAGCACAAAGCTATGATCCACTGCACACCATACACATTCAGAAACCTCACTGAGACCCACAGAAAACCTCACTGAGATCTATAGTGCACCCAACTTTAACCCATAGCACACTACAGTGAGACCCCCATACACCTCACTGAAACCCACAGCACAAAACTGACCCTCAGCACACACTACGCAGACCAAAACCTCACCAAGACCCACAGCAAACCTCACTGAGACCCACAGCACAATCTACTGAGAGTCACAGCACACCCCACTTTAACCCACACACATTCCACTATGACCCACAGTACACATCTGTGAGACCACCGCACACAACACTGACCCCCAGCACAAAATTGTGACCTAAAGCACACCCCATTCAGACTGCAACCACACTGAGAACCATAGCAAACTTCACTGAAACCCACAGGACAATGCTCTAAGATCCACAGCACACCCCACATTAACTCACAGTACACCCCACATTAACCCAAAGCACACCCCACTGTGACCTGCAGCACACATCAGTGAGACCATCGTACACCTCACTGATACCCACAGCTCAAAACTATGACCCACAGGGACCAGCAGTTATCGTAATGGCCATGTCACTGGACTCCCATGTAGTCGACCACAGTTCGCGTCCCAGACCTGGTGGCTTAAAACTCATGTCGGGCGCGTGTGCATGCGTGCCCAAGATCCCAAGAGGAGAATGGAGGAGAAGGGATTGCAGTGTGACCATTCCTCCGGGGGGGGGGGGGGTGATTTTTCACTTTCTGTCTCTCTGTCTCTCTCTGTCTGTCTGGTGAGCGCACGTGCCCTATAGCAAAAACCTCCCCCCCAAAAAAAAGAAAAGAAAAAGAAAAAAGCTGCGACCCACAGTGCAGACTACCCAGACCAAAACCTCACTTAGACCCACAGAAATTCTCATTGTGACCTAAAGCACACCCCACTTTAAGCCATGGCAGCCCTCACTGCGAGCAGCAGCACACCTCATTGACACCACCACACGCATCCTTGAAACAAATCCTCTGAACTAAAAATTGGTTTTGTAGTGTGCTCCAATCATTAATCTTTATTTTTATTTTCCTTTCATAGATATTCCCTTCAATCCTCAAAGTGCGCCACCTGATGGCATGGTGGTTAAGGAGGTTGGATCCCACATGGCTGAAGATGCAGTTCAAATCCAAGGCTCAGTGGCTTCAGAAACAGGCTGCACCATGTGTGTGTACCCAAAATCCCAAGAGGAAACTAGAGAAATGTGACTACAATGTGTTTATCCCTACTGGTGGTGGGGATGCTCTCTCACTTTCCCTCTCTCTATCGCTCTGTTTCCAGCAAGCACAAATTCCCTGTAGCAAAAACTGAAATAAGTAAATAAATTTTCATGGTTTGCACCATCTTGCAGTTATCCTCTACTTTAATATTTAAACAAATGCTTGAACTAGAGCTTCAACAACAAAAGTATACTGAAAAACTATTGGGTCCTTGAAAAAGTCATGATGTATTTTTCTGTTTTTCTACGCAAAAATGCTTCATGACTTTTTTGATAACCCAATACAGAGATAGACTTTCCTAAGTAGCTCAATGGAAAACCTTGTTTTCCTTGAACAAAAAGGAGAACTGATAAAGATTCCAACTTATCATTGACTAGTTTAAAAAAAAATAAAGACCATTTCTTCAGACCGAGTAACCCTCTTTGGTCTATTTATAGAAAACAATAATGATTTTTTAATGTTAGTAATGCTTCAAAAATAAGGTCCATCCTCTTATTTTAGAAAAATATTTTTGTATATAGGTACTCACCACTTTTTAAAAAATAGATAAAAATTAAGTTATAGTTAAATATAATTTAACTGGCTTTTAACTTGTTTATAAAAATAGAAATATTTTTAATAGTCATAATAATGATGCTTATGTTTTAATATTTTTGAAAGAGACATTTTTTTCTATAGGGCACATGTTCTTGCAGAGATACAGAGAGACAGAAAGCAAGAAATCACCCCCCTCCAAGGGGGATGCCAGGTCACAATCCATTCTCCTCTAGGGATTTTGGACATGAACACACGTGCCCAATGTGAGTTTCAAAATGCCAGATCTGGGACTCAAACTACAGTCAACTATGTGATAGTCCAGCAATATAACCATTATGTTTGCCCATCTGCTGATGCATGCTTGTGTGAGCATATCTTTGGGGAGGGAGGATACATCTAAGTTTATCACTTTAGGACTATCAAATAGGAGCCAGCAGGTGGCATGCTGGTGAAAGTGCTAGATTTCCACATGACTAATGGCAATTCTAGTCCCAGATCTGGTAGTTTGAAAATCATGCTGGGCACATGTGCTTGTGTGCCCAAAATCCGGAGGAAGAAGGGAGGAAAAGGGATAACAGTGTGGCTATCCTCCCTGTGGGGTGATTTCTCATTTGCCCTCTTTCTGTATTTCTCTTTCTCTCTTCTCTCTAATGAGCTCAGACACCCTATGAATAAGACCTAAAAAAAAAAAAATGCTATCAAGTATCTTTATATTGCTTATTCCTACATAAATTGCTATGTAATTAATTAGTTATATACAAACCTGAGACACCCCAAGATACTCTCTGTGCTAATGTATACACACTATCAACTCTCAGATGCTACTTAGTTCTCCTGACTTTTTCTGCATTTGATTATCCTAATCCTCACTCTTATTCTTTCTGAAAATTAAACAATCTTTTTTTCCTTAATTCCCTCAACTGTATACTATTTATTGGATGGTCTTAAAATTTTTATACTTTAACAACCACATGGGCCTATTATTATTAGAAGTTTCTGGGCTGGAAGAATATTTTTCATCTTAGAAGAGTTTTGATTTGTTACAGAAATGTCCATATTCTATGAATGCAATGAACCAATGTAACACAGTATTGATTATGTCAGAACACCTGAGTCCTGTTTCAAATTTTTTTAATGATGAAATCATACATTCTTTTTTGTATTCCCAGTACTCCAGCAATACAAACATCTCTATATAGAAATATAATTTCCAATTGCAAGAAGCAATGTTAGAAAATTTTAATCCAGTAAGAACTGGATGCATGTATTAGTATTTAACAATCAATTCTATGCTGATAGTTAATAATTGCTTAGCTCCTATGATAGCAAATTTTTCCAAAAAAAAAGTGACAAAGAATGGAGGTAGCAGGTGTGAGCCTCTTTCAATTTGGAATTGATTGCTGCTGAAGCTACTTTAGAATCAAGAAGCTGAATTTTATATCTGTGTACCTCCCATATATAATGAAGCTAATTATTCTAAAAATAATTGAACTGACATTTCTGTGGTAATAACATCAAACCTGAGTGTCATAATCTTTGAAAAGAGAAGGTTGAGGTTTAAATGATTATGTTTTATTTATAGTACAATAATTTAGCAGAGCTTAGAAATTACATTGTAGGATTAGAATAGATGTTAATCAAATCCAAACAAGATGACAGAGAAATAATTGGAGTTTAGGGTACAGGTATAATTAAGGGGTGCTTAAGGACCTGCAGAACCCATTTATTTATGTAGAAAATACACATAATAACCTTTAAGGAAATTTTGATAGTAAATGTATGACATTCAGAAAGCCTTGTGAGTATTCCAGATACACTCAATAATTACCTAACAAAAACAAATGTATTAAATTTATTTCTTTCTAACAGGAGATTATGAATGCTTAGTGCTAATCATATAAGTTAAACATGTATTCATGCATAGTTTTGAAAGCAGTGTTTCTTAATGTATGACCAGTGAACTTGTTATTTATGATTAACTTATGCTTCTTGTTATTTAAAAGACAGATTTCTGAGTCTCATCAGAATATTTAAGAATAAAATCTGGAATGTAAATTTTATCTTTGAAAAGACCCTAGAGGATCTTTATGAACATTAAAATTTGAGGATCACAGATTAAAGAGGCAGCAATAATTTGAATCAACTTACTACAAGGTCAAGTAATGCCCATTACATAATAGTAAACAAATTATGGTCCTTCTTTATTCATAAAAAAAATAGGAGACTCAACAAATAGTCTTCTTTATTAGAGGGTGCATGCTCTCACCAAAGAGAGGGACAAAGAGTGAACCCCCTCCCAGGGCAGAGAGTCATAGAGCAGTCCCTTCTCAATTTCTCTCTCCTTTACAGATTTTAGGCACACGCATGCACCTAGTGTGTTTTTGAAGCCTCTAGGTAAGTGCTCAGACAGTACAGATGGCTATGTAGGATCCAGCTGCCTTAACTACAACACCATCAATTGATCCAACAACATAGGCTCATCTATTGCACAAGAACATTGTGGAAGTTCAGCGATGTAATCATTATGTCATCTGCTGGTCCCTTTCATTTTTTTGTAATTGCAAATAAAATACAGTAAAACATAATTTATATAAACAAGAAAAAAATATTTGTAGCTTGTATAAAATCTTCAAGAATTTGCTGTGTGATATATTGAATGATTTATTGGTAAAATATTTTCTAACATTTCTACAATATTTTTCATGTGTAATCATTTAAAAATCAGTAATTTTGGCTCATCAGTAAATGATGTGACCAGAAATAAGTAATAATATTTAATATGCATGTCCCTCAATAATGAATTGTCAATCATTTTATTGGCCTTTTCTTTCATATTTAAATACTTGTTCAGAATATTTTAACACTTAGAATAAGAAATTATGCATTTGCAGGGCTAGCAAGTGTTTTTTTGTTTGTTTCTTTCTGTTTGTTTTTAGAAGTTTTTGCCTTATGGCACGTGTGCTCACCAGAAAGAGAGAGACAGAGATAGACAGAGAGACAGAAAGTGAGAAATCACCCTCCAGGGAGGATGACCATGCCACAATCCCTTGTCCTCCATTTTTCTC
This sequence comes from Tupaia tana, assembly GCA_026018925.1. Taxonomy (NCBI): domain Eukaryota; kingdom Metazoa; phylum Chordata; class Mammalia; order Scandentia; family Tupaiidae; genus Tupaia; species Tupaia tana. Next base: position 81,111,126 of record JAKSZU010000005.1, read on the forward strand.
TCGGGATCTTAAGGATTCATGCACACGCGCCTGGTGTGAGTTTAAGCCACTGGGTCTGGGACTTGAACTGCACTCTACTATATGGAAGTCCAGCAATGCAGTCATTAGGCCATCTGCTGATCTGAACATTTGCAGGGCTAGCAAGTGGAATGGAAGTTAAGGTACTGGACTCCCACATGACTGACATTGATTTGAGTCTTGGATCTGGCAGCTTCCTTCTTGCTTCCTCTCTCTCCTTTTCTCTCTCTCCTTGAGAGCACATACTCTATAGCAAATTTTAAAATAATAATAATAAATTAAGTAAATAGTTATCTTTAAAAGAAATTTTGTCTGCAGAAAGATGAATCTGAACCCCTACCTCGCACCATTGACAAAAATCAACTCAAAATGGATCAAAGATCTAAACCTAAGACTTCAAACTATAAAATTCTTGCTGGAAAACACTGAGGTAACTCTGGGAGACATCAGAGCAGACCAAGACTTCTTAAATAAGACTCCCAAAGCATAGTCAATAATCCCCAAAGTAGACAAGTGGGATTACATCAGATTAAGAAGTTTCTGCATGGCAAAAAATACAATAATTAGTGTGAATCGACAGCCCTCAGAATGGGAAAATATTTTCATAAACTATGTAGCAGATAAGGACTGATGACCAGAATACACAAGGAACTCAAGCAGCTGTCCTGAAAAAAGATCATCAACCCTATTAAAAGATGAGAGAATGAGTTGTAAAAAACACTCTCTAAGGATGATGTAAGAATAGCCAAAAGGCATTAAAAAAATGCTAAACATCCCTCATTGTAAGGGAGATGCAGATCAAAACTACAGTGAGGTACCATCTAACCCCACTCAGAATGACTAAGATTAAACAAACAAAAAGTGATAAGTATTGCCAGTGGTGTGGTGAAAGGGAAACTCTCTTACAGTGCTAGTGGGAATGTAAATTGGCTCAGTCACTGTGGAAAACAATTTGGAGATTCCTCAAAGATGTGTGAATAGAACTACCATGAGATCCAGAAATCCCACTCCTTGCTATCTATCCAAAGGACAGAAAAATTATTATTATCAGAAAAGTTCTTGCATATCGGTTTCGCTGAGGCGCCCGCAGTTGGGCTCCCTGATTGATCAGCTGCGTTGGACTCTGGATCTGTGGTGCAGATGGAGTACAGGACTCAGTTATTTTGGCCTGAGTAAGAGAAACCCCATGTCAGGATGGAGAGGAAGCAGAGAAAGAAATAAGACCCTCTCTTCGGGCCAAGTCACGCAAGGCCATGGGATTTGACTCGTGTTTACATTGGACAAGATTGTAAGGTGGTTGATCGGTAATGCTGCAGCTTCTAGCCGAAACAAAAATTCACTTCTAATCAAGGAAGAAAAAGTGTGATTTGAATTTATGCAATTTTATGACCATACTCACTCATGACCATGAAGTTTGTCAACATCTGGCTGCTTCTGCTAGTGGTTTTGCTCTGTGGGAAGAAACGTCTGGGCGACAGACTGGAAGAGAAGTCTTTCGAAAAGGCCCCGTGTTCTGGCTGTTCTCACCTGACTTTGAAAGTGGAATTCTCGTCAATGGTTGTGGAATACAGTAATGATACTGTCTTTAGGCCCTCCCACCCTGTTCTCAAACTTAATACAGATGTTAGCTTTTGTGGAAGAACAGGTCCCTCTTTGCTATAATAAATTTCAAATGTGATGAGTACATAGCATGTGGGTGTTAACTTTGCTTCAGTTTGTTTTCCTAAAATGGTAAACTTAAATGAAACAAAGAAACTGACATTCTGATTTCTGTACCGACAACTCAAGTCATTGATGCCATTGTTCTTGAAGAGTATGGGGGTTTGGAGGTGTCAAATGTCTGTGTTCTGAGGTTCAAGTGACCAGATGTGAATAACTGAGGGAATAGTCTCATGTAATCCACTCCAGAATTTGTTACTGTTTTCAGTAAAACACCACTAAATATTCTAAAAAAAAAAAAAAAGAAAAAGAAAGAAAAGAAAAGTTCTTGCATATCAATGTATATTGTGGGACTATTCACAATTGTTAAGGCATGGAACCAACCCAAATTCTCACGAACAGATGAAGGGATTGAAAAACTGTGGCACATATACTATATGGAATACTATTCAGCCATAAAACACAACAAGACCCTGGCTTTGACAGAAAGTGGATGAATATGGAAGATTTATTGCTGAGTGAAGCAAGCCAGGCTTTGAAGAGACATCTTATGTCTATACTTAATATATACCTAGTGTCCACACTCTATGGCTGAAACTGAATGACTAAAGCATGTAGAAGTCTACCTTCCCTATTGTTGGGAACTTTATGATCTGATAATTGGAAAAAAAATCATGTTTATCATAAAAAAAAATTAGAATAATAATAATAATGATTGGGGGAAACATAGGAAAGATATTGAATGTTGAAGCGGGAGATTAATGTCTCTGTACTGACTGACATGCATGGCATTCCCTTTTGAAAAAGCAATGTAATACACTGTAAAGTTATATGTAATTCAATGTAATAAAAAAAGATAAAAAAAAAAAAAGCATGTAGAAACCTGATAAATGGTTGTGAATACCAGATACAGTGTGGGATGATGGTGGGTGACAGAATAGAGTCTGAGGAAGGATATTAAGGAGAAAAATAGAGAGGTAAAGCATTTATGGGACAAAGAAATGGGTTATTATCTGTTGAAGATAACTTTATAGTACTGTCAACTGGATTGGTGAGAAATGTACATATGCTGAAATACTCACTTTGCAAGCTAAATAACATGATTGAATGCATAAAAGAAATTGAAATATAAAATCAATTATGCATTCAATAAATCAATGTTTTCCAAATTTTATGTTTATAGCTTCTAAAAGTAAATATAGACATTACAGTAATAACTGATAACTAAGGAGCAAGCACATATAAGGAAAATTAAATGAAGTATGATTTATTAATAGTACACTTAAATCATTATGGTACAAGTCAATAAACACAATTGGACTGAAATTCTATGTAATAGACCAAATACTGGTAGGAAAACTCCTATTTTACCATTAGTACAAAACATTAAAGAATAAAGACATTCCAAACTTTTCATTATACATATAATAAAAACAATTATTTAAGTGATAATAGTACACTTCAAGCAATGGAGAATAGCATGAATATACTAATATAAATCAGCTTATGGGACCAGCAGTTAGCGTAATGGCTATGTCGCTGGACTCCCATGTAGTCTACCGTGGTTCATGTCCCGGACCTGGTGGCTTAAAAACTCATGCCGGGCATGTGTGCGTGCCCAAGATCCTGAGAGAAGAATGGAGGAGAAGGGATTTCGGTGTGGCCATCCCCCCTGGGGGGTGATTTCTTGCTTTCTATCTCTCTGTCTCTCTCTGTCTGTCTGGCAAGCGCATGTTCCCTAAAGCAAAAACCTCTCCAAAAAAAGAAAAAAAAAAAGAAATCAGCTTATGCCTCTTGTTATATAAACACCTCTTTTACTATTTACTTTTTTTTAGTTTGCTACAGGGCACATGTGCTTGCAAAAGAGTTATGGAGATAGGGAGAAATAGAAGAAAAGTGAGAAATTACCCTCTAGGGGAATATCCATGCCACAATCCCTTGTCCATTTTCCTCTTGGGATTTTTGGGCATGCATGCGCACCCACCTGTGACTCTTCTGTTTAACAGAGAGTCGCCTGAAGCACACATCAAAGTAAGACTCAAGACACAGATATCTGAGACAAAAAGAGTAGGGGGAGGGCATACCAGGGATGCACTTGCTAAGCCTCTCTCTCATCCTCCATATATATTAGGACAAAAGAGGAAGGAAAGTTAATTTTAGAGAAAGTTTCTTCTTAGAGGGTTAGAAAGACAAGGGTGATTCCTGGGACAGGTGGTTTCAGTATGGCTAAATGACTCCAGAGACTGGACAGAACACTTCGGAAATTGAAGAACACACATTCATCAGATCACACACCAATTTAATGGCCTTCTGACACTTTTGAGCAGAAAGGCAAGAGGTCAGGCATTTTCACAATTTTCCCTGTACTAATTCATTCAGAGTTCATAAATTCAAGGTGTTCTAGAAAGATGGCATTTTTGCAGTTTCCTAAACACCCACTGGGCCACTTTTCAAGCTACTGGGACCAGAACTGCAAGCACGCACTTGGCTATGTGAGAACCAGACACCTTAACCTCTACACCAACTGCTGGCCCAAACACCTCTTTCACTTGTAATCCATTAATTTTGGTAGTAATATATATACATTTGTTTATTCGTTCATTCATTTATTTATTTAAGAATCTCATTATCTCAGACACTTTCTGATACTTTAAAAATATTAACTGATCTAGTCCTCTTTAGAGTATTTAGATAAAGAGAAAACCTCAACTACACCTCTGATTAGTGGTGTATATTGTGATTTGATATTTCAATTAAGAAAATTACCCATTAGATGTGAAACTGGCCTCCTTGATAAAATAGTTATTGATGTTGCTTTTTGTTTTTCAGGAATAATGTTGTAATTATTGCTTACTACCCCTTTTATCATTTCCTTGCTAATGTGATTGTATTGATTTCATGAGATATGAGGTAATTTTGAATAATAAGAATTATCATTCTTGGAATGGAGGGTTGAGTCTTTTATGTCAATATAATGACACTAGCAATGTATTTTTTGTGTTAGCACATACTACACGTACACTAATTTATATTTTAAATCAAGCCAATCAACTATATTATTTATGTCGTAGTAAAAAAAGGAAGATTTAGAAATGTTTACTAAGATCTCAAAAGTTAAACCCTTTGAGTTATAGAACTTATATATAAATCAAGATTTATAGATTTTTAATTCTATCTCATGAGTATAAATTTTGAAATGTCAATGCATTGAAATAGACTTGGAATTTTCATTCAATTGATAATATGGAAAGAAGCAGGAATGATGAATGAATTCAAATATTTAGAAATTTATCAAATACCTCTAAGTTATGCATGCATCAAGGAACAAAACTCAAGAGGACTTTAAAATATTTCAAAATGAAAATTAGTCAAAATACAACTATTAAGGAAAATACAATTAAAAATAAAATATTTTACCAACCCAAAAAACTTTTTCATGAAAGTAAAAGAAAAAGAAAACAGTGGTACTGCTGAGTACTAATCCATAATATAATGCACCTCACAGGTAATCTGCTAAAGGCTGTATAAATAAATAAATCTTAGTCTTTTATATAGTCAAAAATTACATGTATTTTCTCAAGATCAACAATAACCAACCCTCAAAAAGAGGGCTTGACAGCATGTGCTGTCACATGTATTTACTGTAAATTTAACCAGTAATTAGGATGATCATCTGTTAATTGGCTTTATCAAAAGGAAGAGTAAACACAGGTCTTTATGACAGAAGATAGCTTTGTAATTTGGAACAACGTGCTGTGGAAGATAGGGCACTATCTGTTATATTCCTTAATCATAACATTTCAAAGAAATGTCTCCCCAGTCCTTGAGAAAGACATTCCTGGTTCATAAAACACTTAGGGGTTCATTTAACTTTTATAAAGTTTTACATACATTTCAAAGAAACAACAAATTTACTAAAGGAAAGTTGCTTTCCTTATTTTACAGTAATTAATACTTTTTCTTGGATTGTTTTGCTCTCACACAACAAACCAGAAATACGGGAAGCAACTATGATAAACCAGGTCTTAGAGGAACTTTTATCGTTTTAAATTCTTATACTAGAAAAGAAAGAAAATATGCGACAAATATAATATAAAATCTGTTTTAATAGCTAAGGAATGGAAAGCAAATTGACCTCAGCACATATACTCTATGGAATACTATTTAGCCATAAAAAAACAAGACCCTGGCATTTGATAGAAAGTGGTCGAATATGGAAGATTTATTACTAAGTGAAGCAAGCCAGGCTATGAAAGAAAGATATTGTATGTCTCAACTTAATATATACTGACTACCCACACTTTATGGTAGAGATTGAAATACTGGAGGGCATAGAAGAAGTAAAAATAGTTATGGATGCTGAAAGAATGGAACCTGGGTTGTGGGGGAGGAGTAGGGAAGAGAATAAAGAGTGATAGCATGAGAATAAATAGAAAGGCATGACATCTGTGGGACACAGAAATGATTTATTACCTGTTGATGATAACATGTATAGTATTCTCAACTGGGCTGGTTTGAGAAGTATTTCATGTTGGGTAAATTCTCTTTACATGCCAAATGATATATAGTGATTAAATTATAAAAGATAATAAATAATAATAATTACTATTATTATTATCTGAAAAAAAGAAAAGCTATTTGATGATGATATGGATAGGAATGTCTGTCTCAGCTGTTATACATGGTAATCATGCTGGAAAAAGAAATGTTATACACTGTAAAGATATACGTGATAAAATGTAATATAAATTTTTTTTAAAAAAGAAAGCAAATTGAACTCAAGGTAAGAGATATAAAAAGTAAAATTAAGAGGGGAAATTATAGATATAGAAAGCAGACAAACCATAGGAGAAACTTATAAAACAAAACGTTGACACTTTTGCGCTGACCAAAAAAACTTGAGAAGCCCCTAGTCAGGCAGATTATTTTAAAAAGGAAAGAGAAAATAAAGCTATAATTACAGATCCTATACATAGTAAAATAATTATATATATATATATATATATATATATATATGGATATATGGATAAAATATGTAAACATACATGTATGTAGACATATATGTGTTTGTATATATGTGGGTGTATATGATCACATGATCGAGCATTGCCCTAACTGCAATACGTTCTGAGAAATTCATCTTCTGGTCAATATGCAAACATCATAATGTTTACATAAACCTAGATTGTATAGCCTACTACACATCTGGTTTATATGGTGTATGTATATTACAGGGTATAGCCTATTCTGAGACCACCATCATATATGCAGCCTGTTATTGCCCAGACGTATAGTGGTTATACAGATCATGAATGCATATGTATGCATATGTAAACATTACAGCAAACTAAAGAAATTACATTAAATGAATAAATCATGAAAAAATAGAACTTATCAGAATGTACCCAAGATAAAATATTAAAAAGATAACTAGTCTTGTATCTATTGAAAGATTAAATTGATTTTTAAAAGTGTTTAACTTAAAACTTCAGAACTTTAGGGCTAGCAGATGGAGAAGTGGTTAAGCACTGGATTCTCACACAGTCAACAACAATTTCAGTCTTGTGGATTGGCAACTTGAAAATCATGTCAGGCACGTGTGCATGAATGCCCAAAATCCCGAGAAGAGAAAGGAGAGGAAGGGATTGCAGCAGGATATTCCCAGTGGGGAGTGATATCTCACTTTCCCTCTTTATGTCTCTTTCTGTCTTTCTCCAGCAAGTGCATGCATTCTACAGCAAAAACTTAAAAGAAAACAAAAGAGAGGGAGAAACTTGTCAACATCAATACTACCAAGTTTTAAAATGTAGAGGAGGAATAAATAATTTTCAACTAATTTTCTAAGGAAAAAAATATTGTTTTAGTATATTCTGGAAAATTACTGGAAAAAAATCAATTATAGAACCTCTCAGTAGGTTAAGAATAGAGAGGAGCTTCCTTAGTAAAGAGCCCTTGTGGGGGTTAGGGGGACTGCCTTAACCCTATGTTCACAAATCTCCCACCCTTGAATAATGAGATTGAATTTTATTTTGATTTCTATTTTTAAATTGAGACATAATAACTGGGCATATTTCTAGAAATATGCTGTGATGTTTCAATACATGTACATAATATGTAATGATCAAATTAGAGCAATTAATATGCATAACCTCAACTAATTTGAAATATAGAATATAATATTGATAACTATAGTCACTCTACTGTAAAATAGAACAGTGGAAGTTGTTCCTCCTATCTAATGTATGCATTGAACAACTTCTTCCCTTCTCTCTCCTGCACTTCCCAGTCTCCAACCACCAACTATCTAATTCTATAATATTAGCTGTTTTAGATGGATAAATGGGTAAAGAATATGTGGCCCATGTATACAACAAACTACTGTTCACCCATAGAAAAGATTAAAATCCTGTCATATTCAACAGTATGGATGGGCCTATAGATCATTATATTAAGTACCATGAGTCAGGCATGAAGATTGATTCTTGTTAAGTGTCTTCACAGACTCCTTCATTGACTATTGATTTCAGTGCTTTCTGGTTACAATACCCTCTGGGAGGATCTTGTCCACCATAGTCTTTGACTGCATTTGAAATGGAGCTCTACAACTTTCATAGTCCACTTCCTAGAAGATTTTTCTTAAAGCCAAATAATCCACTCTGTTTTTTGAGTAGTGATGCCTGATTTTATGTATATAAATGTGAACTCATCAGAGGAAACAAAGAAAGAAGAATGAGAGAAGGTGAAAAATCATCCCCTCCCCCAGTGGGGATAGCCGTACTACCATCCTCTCTTCTCCATTTTACTCTCCAGATTTTTGGCACACACACACACACACACACACACACACACACAGACTTATGTCCAGTGTGATTTTCAAGCTGCTGAACCCAAGACTCAAACAATAGTTGGCCATGTGGGAGTCCACTGCCTTAACCATCACACGAGCTTCTGGAACTGCTGGGTTATCTTTTAATTTAGAAAATGCCACCAAAATTGCCACTAAGCAGGGAGGAACTGAAGATTTCTGAAGGCATATTTATAGTAGCTACTATAAGGATTTCGGGAGAACACTGCTCTCACACAAATACATATTTCTCTCAAAATCAAGTTTCTACATAAAGATCTGCAAAGATTATTTATCTACTCTCAAAAAGAATTTCATGGGACCAGCAGTTAGTGTAATGGCTATGCTGCTGGACTCCCATGTAGTCGACCGTGGTTCGAGTCCTGGCCCTGGTGGCTTAAACTCATGCTGGGCGCATATGCGTGCATGCCCAAGATCTTGAGAGGAGAATGGAGAAGGGATTGCAGCGTGGCCATCTCCACTGGGGGGTAATTTCTCACTTTCTTTCTCTCTGTCTCTCTCACTTTCTCTCTCTCTGTCTCTCTCTGTCTTTCTGGCGAACACATGCACCCTATAGAAAAACCTCTCTAAAAAAAAAAAAGACTATAAAAAAAGCATTTCATTTTGCTATTTCTAACAAAATCAAATATGTCGCTCTATTTTACATGCAACATAAAAAGTTGTGTTACATTTTTATATATATTTAGAAATTTAACATTTATTTAAATGTAAATAAATTTTATCTAGATATTATAAATAAATATTTTTTTTTGGAGAGGTTTTTTTGCTATAGAACGTGTGTGCTCACCAGAAAGACAGAGAGAGACAGAGAGATAGAAAGCAAGAAATCACCTCCCAGGGGGTATGGCAATGCCGCAGTCCCTTCTCCTCCATTCTCCTCTAGGGATCTTGGGCACGCACGCACAAATGCCTGGTGTGTTTTTTTTTTTTTTTTTTTTTCTTTTTTTGGAGAGGTTTTTTTGCTATAGGGTGCGTGCGCTCGCCAGACAGACAGAAAGAGACCTTAGAGACAGAAAGCAAGAAATCACCCCTGAGGTGGCATGGTCACGCCACAATCCCTTCTCCTCCATTCTCCTCTCGGGATCTTGGGCATGCACGCACATGCGCCCAGCATGAGTTTAAGCCACCAGGTCCAGGACTCAAACCACGGTCGAGTTAATCCACCAGGTCAGGGACTCGAATCGCAGTTGACTACATGGGAATCCAGAGACATAGCCATTATGCTAACCGCTGGTCTCATAAATAAATATCTTGATAAAGGACGCATATGGGGACCAACAGTTAGCATAATGGCTATGTCGCTGGACTCCTATGTAGTCAACTGTGGTTTGCGTCCTGGACCCGGCGGCTTAAGCTCATGCCGGGTGCGTGTGCGTGTGTGCCCAAGATCCCAAGAGAAGAATGGAGAAGAAGGGATTGCTGCGTGGCCATTACCCCTGGGTGATTTCTCACTTTCTGTCTCTCTGTCTCTCTCTGTCTTTCTGGCGAGCACAAGTGCCCTATAGCAAAAACCTCTGGAAAACAAAAAAGTAAAAAAGGACACATATGAGTGGGTTAGAAAATGTTTATGGAAAATGCATACTATGAAAAAATTATGTATGCATTGATTTCTCCAAAAATATGATTTTATACTTCAATTCCATCTTTCTTTTTTAAAAATTATTTTATTTAACTGTATTTATTTAATTTATTTTTTTTTAATTTGACCAGAGAGAGACAGAGTGAGAGTGAGAAAGAGAAGGAAAGTGAGAAAGCAAGACTCCAGGTCCAGGACTCAAACTGTGGTCTGTCATGTAGGAGTCTAGTGCCCTTAACCACCACTCCACCTGCTGGTCCCTTTAATTCCATCTTTCTATGAACTTTTTGAAGCACTCTTGCTTAGTTCTAATATTAAAATATCTAATAAATGTAAATTTGAAATTCGTTATATTAGTACTTTTTATGAGACCAAATACACAAATGTACAAGTACAATGGCCAGACCATACATAAAAATAAGACTCGTACGCACAAAATTCTGTCCTGCAGTCTGCATCCCAGAAACTCAAACCACAATCTCTTTAGCGATGTTTTACTTAGTCTAAAATGGTCAGAACTTATTAACTTCCAATTTTCCTCATTTTTGTCCCCATTCTCACTCCCATCTTCAGTTGGGTACCAATCAGAGAAAGACAAATATAGTAAATACCTTTAGACAATCATATAGTATGCTCCACTTCTATTATCCTGCCTATACCTTCCCTATGCCAGCACCTGTAATCAACATACCTAAAGTTGTCCCTCTTTTTTTGTAGTTGTTTTTCTTACATACCTCTCATTTTGCCCCCCAGACAACTTTAAGTCTCAGTCATGTACAAGTGATGGTCTATGACTCTGTCTCATGACAAGTTCTGCCTTCGCTTGTTCTCATTTGGATATTCTTCATTTATTTCTGCATATCTCCAGTGGAGGAAAATTTCCAACCTCAGCTTTACCTGGTAAGTATGAGTTTTAATGAACCAGTTAATTTATTTTCTATGAAAATCAAGCATATTAAAATGATGGGAACAAAATAATATAATCAAATCAGTCAATCAGACATGTTTATGAGATTAGTGCAGGATGACTGGAATTCTTTATAATGATTTGTAGATTTACCCAAATTAGCAGAAAATTCATTTCAATATTAATTATCTATTCAATTAACTCAACATTAACTTATTTAGATGGGCAGAAACATCATTTCAACATTTATTTTATTCATATTGAATACAATGAATGAAAATTCTAAAACTAGTTTGTCAAAATAAGTTTGTAATAGCATAAAAAAGTTTTAAATTTGTATTTTATTGCAAATGGCATTTACTTCTTTGTATTTGCAAAGGTACCATCTACTGAATTCCAACATATATTTAATAGACATTTGTCTTTGTTTCTTCTTTGGCTTACTAAGTATGCACATTAGTCTTGCCTTCAGAAGGAGTCATAAACTTAGGTATTTGATAGAAATATCGCTTAAAGGAGTTTATGGACCACAAATAAGACATTCTGTGATGAAAAAAATTCTACCTGTTTAAAGAAGCCAAAGGAAAAGGTAGATTAGGTCCAACAGTTGAGGAAAAGAATTCAGATCTGAGCTATCTCATTGGCATGATAGTGAGGACAGCCAGATCCCACATGAAAGACTGTGCTGGTCCAGTCCCAGACTGATAGCCTGAGAAACACACTAGCATGTGCATTCCCAAAATCCAGAAAGGAGGGAGAAATAAGAAAGGAACACAGAGTGACTATTCACTGTGGGATATGCTTTCAGCTCTCTTCTTCTTTGTCTCTCTCTGGAGAGGGCACATACCCTCTATCAAAAAAAAAAAAAAACCAATCCAGGACAAGTGTGCTATTATAGTAGGAAGAAGGTATGAATTACAGAGCAAAACTAGGTTGGGAAAATTTCAGTTCATCTAAGGTTAATGGCAAAATATAAGGTTAAAGTCAGAAATCATCTATTAGATGTACTATTATAGTCAGTTTTTTTGAGACTTCCATTCCATATGAAGTTGATTTTCAAAATGATTTCAAGTTTCTCCAATGTCATGATTTTTTAGTCTGAATGACATTTTTATGGTCTTCTTTCCAGTTGATTTGAGATAACTGATTTTAGAATTACTCAATACCTTAGTTTACCAAGCCAACTTTTTAACTCAAACTATGTTCTTTGTTTAAAACGTCTTCCTCATTAATTCATGTATTTGAAATGGCATTCCTTAAGTTCAATAAAGACTGATGGAGCAACTTTATATGACTATGAAATTAACACACTCCTTCTTCACTTATAGGAAAGAAAAAAAAAAAAAAAAAACCTTTTCCTAAAGCCTTTGGAGGAGTATTTGATTTTAAATAAGCAGCTGATTTTCTTAAATTAACTAGCTTTTCTGAAGGATAGTCAAATAAGGTGATTAAGAAACTTTGGGGGATTCAGCCTTCATAGCTTAGTTCATTAAACAGCCAAAAGCCTTTGTAGAATACAATAACTCTAAACAAAAAATATGTCTCATAATGTGAGTGTGTTTTATCCAGAGGAGTGCAGATTTTCCCAAGGGATCATGTTGAATTAGTCAGCTAGGTAAGTGAAAGAATGCTTAGGACAAGGAAATAGTGAGTTTTTATAGTGAATTACAGCTCATTAATGTCCTTGAAACTATAGTCAATATGACTATTGTTTTATATTCATTTGTATATAAAAAAATACTTTGTTCCCATACCAGCGTGATCACAAAAGAAGGTCACCTTAACAATCACAGAGGACATTTGTCAGTCATTTATGGTGTCCTGTCACCTACTCTCTGGAAAATTGTGTTCTAATAAAATCCCTGCCCTGCTGCTCTTGCAGTATTCTAGATCTTTTCTGTGTCTTTCCTAAGTTTTCTATAATTCTCTTGGTACTCCATGACAGCTTTATTTTATCTTTAGTAATTCAGGCTTGCTTGGATAAAATATTAAGTCATTGTCAATGAAACTTTAGGAAGTTTCCAGACAAATCCCACTGCAGAAACATATATTTCTGCTGATGCCTGCCTGGAAGATAAAGTAAAGCCTGACTACTGGTCTACTTCATGTGGAGGCTGCTATTTTCAGTGTTTCCATTGCTGGTGATTGAGCTTCTTTTACTTTCAATGCCACGAACAATGACCACTTGGACATTTCTATATGCTCCTAAATTGAAACATTGTTTAAATTTTAAATGGGGGCCAGCAGATGGCATGGTAAAGGCGCTGGATTCCCACATGGCCAACCATAGCTTGAGTCCTGGACCTAGAGACTTGAAAATTACACTGGATGCATGTGTGCCCAAAATTCCAGATGAAGAATGAAAGAGAAAGTATTGTGGTGTGGTCATATCTCCAAAGGGTGATTTTTCACTCTCTTTCACTGTCTCTAGCTTTACCTATGGCACAATACATCTTTAAAAATGGTTTTTAAATGAGTGGTATATAATTTTATTATTGATTGACAAGGATTTATTCTCTAGTCTGGATATAAGAACTTCATTTCTTATATATGTTAAAAGTGCTTCTCCTCTCTTTGCCTTGCTATTCAAGTATTTGTTTCTTATTTTTAATTAAAAAGTTGGATTTTTTTAATGTAGGTAACTAACCAGCTTTTCTCTTAATATTTCTAAGTGTTAATTTAAAATCTTTCCCTACCCTAAGTTTTTGAAAATATTGCCTGATCTGTAACATTTATTAGGTTATCTTTCCTATTTAGGAATACAACAATAACAATGAAAGGAAGTTTTTATGAATATTGTGAGGTAGATGTGGTAAGATTTTATATTTTAATATATGGCTAGAAAATCAACCCACCACTATTTAAAGTAAAAAGACTTTTCCTTAGTATTTTACAATAGTACCTTTGTATTAAATGAAGTTGGTCTCTTTTGGAACTTGCTATCCTGATCTGTGAGTCGTCTTGCCTATCCTTTAACAAATAAAACAGAGCACTGCACTAATGCCTTTTTATAGCAATTCATTATATCTAGTGCAGATAAAATAAAAATGTTCATATCTTTCCATTTATTGAGATTGTCTTTAACTAAAACAACATATTTCTTATAAATATTTTTACATTAATTCTTAGGTGTTTGATGCCTTTATTTTATTATAAATTATTTACTTAAAAATATTCAACCTCATTTAATATAAATATAATAGATTTTACATGTTGCAATTGCATATTGATTTTTATTAATCTTGCATCCAAAGACATTGTTAAATATATTAATCCTGATGACTTACTTCCATATACTTTTGATATGGTTCATACACAATTATGTCACCTATGAATAATTAAAATTGGATTTCTTTATTTTGAATTTTAATAAAATTTAATAGATTTATCTTGTTTAGTGGCTAAAACTTCAATACACTATTGAATGAATGTAGTGAAAATTAATCATCTTTTCTCATTTCTGATCTCAAAAAGAGTTACACATTTCAGAATAAGAATATTTATTATAGATTTTCTATTAATATTTTTATTTAAATATTTTATTTGAATTTCCACACTAATAAAGCTAAAATTTTAATCACAAATGAATGTTGAGAATTCTCAAATGCCTTATCTGTAATACTTAAGATACTGCTATTGTTTGTTATCTTTCCTCGTTTATAAATACAGTAAAATTACCTAGAATTTTTGGACTTTTCATTCAAGAGCACAAACTCTAGATATATGACTCAATATCTCAATATAATAGTCACATATGTAACTGGTATGCAGATTTAGAAGAACTAAACTGAACTCCTATATCACCTGATGCCTCATTCCAATGACTAAACAAACTATACTAACTTCTTACGTTGTGTTAATTCTGCTTTGGGCCTTTATGTATAATGAATCACATAATATGTACTCTTTTGTGTCTGCTGATTTTTTAGTAAAGATTATTTTCTGAGGTTTCTCTCTATTGGTGCATGTAGTTGCAATTTGTATAACAATTGTAGTATTCTGTATGTAAACATACTGCGATTGACTGTATTTTCCACTGTTGATGGTTATTTGAGCAGTTTCTATTTTGGAGATTATTATAAATAGTACTAGTACTATAAATACTACTAAGTGGCTCAGTATTAATACCAATAGTAGTAGTACATAGTATGCACAGGTGGCATAGTACACAGTACTGACGTACTAGTTAGCCTCATGCCCCTGCTCAGCATCCTGTTGAAGGTAGCCTAGTGAGTGGCAGTCCTGTCTTTCAGATTAATGAGAGTGGATAACAGAGCAGCATATTCATGGAAAATTATTCCAGATAACAATTTAGTGGAATGTATCACCAGTGGCCAATTCTCCAAGGTATTTCTATGTATCTTGAAGTAAATTTTGTTCCAGACTGTAATTTCAAGGAGGTTTACATAGTAAATAACCTTGAATGATAGTATCTTCCATTGCTTCAGAGGGAAGATTTATTCCTTTTCAGGATAATAAAGAGAACGCATATCTCTAGAGCAAAGGATGGAGATGTTTGCCACTTTCTTATAAGAGTGGGAATTTTCTAAGCTGAACATCTCTTAACTATGAAATCCACTATATTTGCAGCATCAATCTGTACTTAGTTCATATCATCCTATTGGAATTGAAGAGTGTTTGGTCAAATTAGATATGAACACGAAATGCATGCTGGTTGCTGCATTCTCTAATAAAGACCTTAGTGCCTGACTCAGGAAACTTGTGTTTTCTGGCAACATCTATGAAAAAGTGGCAGACCTATTTGCTAACTTACAAGCAAGATATAATTCCAGTCCTTTCATGATTTTATTTTTTGGAAGAGGTTTTTGCTAGGGCATGTGCACTCACCAGGAAGATAGAGAGACAGAGAGATAGAAAGCGAGAAGTCACCCCACAGGGAGGATGGCCACGCCACAATCCCTTGTCCTCCATTATTCTCTCGGGATCTTGGGCATGTACCCAGCATGAGTTTAAGCCACTGGGTCTGGGACTTGAACTGCAGTTAACTACATGGGAGTTCAGCAACATAGCTATTACACTAACTGCTGGTCCCCTTTCATTATTTTTGACATGTGTTTCTGGAGGATATTTATTTTTCTGGTATACTTTCTAGTTTAATTATCCTCTTTTTACCAGTATCTAATCTGGTTTTCAAAGCATTGACTGCATTTTTAATTTTATTTATTCTTAACTTTAGCTTTAAGTATTACGTTTCTTTATTATAAATTATAGTTCTCGGTCAACATAGCCTTTAGCTTCTTAAACATATTAAGCATTGCTTAATTTAAAGTCTGTGACTGATAACTTCACTGTCTGTGTCTTCCAAAGGTCAATTTCTTTTGCCAGTTACTTTCTTGGTTTTCATTCACATTTTGTTCCTAACAAGCCTAATTAATTTTAATTGAGTGTTTGTTATATTATAATACAAATTTATTAAAGTAATTAGAGCCTCTGAGTTATGTAATCTTCACTCAGAAGGAATTTGTATTTACTTCTGGCATTATTATGAAATTGAGATGATAAAAGCTGTCTTTGGTGTTAGTGAACTGTCTTCTTCCAGTTCACTTATAGTCCTTCATTTACAACTCTCTGAGGGCTCTTTTCAAATTGCATGCTTTCATGTGGCCTTGAACTCTGAATTGTTCATTTATGTCCATGAGTCAGAGTCTATGGAAAGTTTTGTTCAGCTTCTTAACCACTCAGCTGCTACTGCCAAAATCATTAAACTCTTCTAAAAAAATTTAAAAAGAAGTTGAAAACATCCATTTACCTATTTAATCTTCTCTCCTCTTCTAGAATATTGCTATATTCTTTTCTAATAAATTTTTACCCAATTTTCTATATTCTTCTCTAATAAATTTGTACTCAATTTGCCCAGTAATTGTTCTCAGTGAGTAGTTATTTTAAACCATCTAGTTAATCATTACGGGAAGCATAAAATCCTTGACTTTTTAAAAACTCAACTTATTTATCTCATCTTACTTTTCCCCAAAAATAAAATATTTTCAGTTGACCCTTAATCTGTCAGTCTCATAAAAAGAATGTATTATGCCCCATTTGTTTTAAAGTGATATCTAATCATGCCTCAACTCTGCCATGAACAGGTTTTATTTAAAAGCAGGAAATACTGTATTATATTAGTCATTACATAGTATGTGTATATGTAACATATAGAAATATATATATTTGAGAAATTACATTCAAATAATAACAGAAAATCTATATTATTCATCTTTCTCTAAGGTCATACAAAATTATCCTAGGTATTTTACCAAAGAAGCCAAGCATGGGGAAAGAGAAACACTTTTATATATCACAAATGCTGATATATTTCAATAAAAAGAAAACAAAACTCTGTGTATTTCCCAGGGATCCAGAACATGCATGGGTCAAGTCTTTAGAATATAAAGTAGAAGCAAAGCTATATAAATGGAATTTCATCTGAGGCTAACAGACATTAGATAAACTAAAATTCTGAACCCATATAATTCCAAAATTCCAAAATTTTAGCTAAGTAATAAATGATATTATCAGCAATAATTGGAACCCAAATCACCACATTGATTCCCTGTTCTGTAGAGAATAGAATTTATAGAAAGTGAGGTACAAGTCACAAGAGCTCTTTCTCGCTACCAAAATAGTTCACCAAAGCAATTTCATCATTTTGTTGGAATCATAAAAATTTAAAGCCTTGGGACCAGCAGTTAGTGTAATGGCTATGTCACTGGACTCCCATATAGCCAACCATGGTTCACGTCCTGGATCCAGTGGCTTAAACTCATGCCAGGCGCGTGTGCATGCGTGCCCAAGATCCCGAGAGGAGAATGGAGGAGAAGGGATTGTGGCAAGGCCATCCCCCCGGGGGGTGATTTCTTGCTTTCTATCTCTCTGTCTCTCTCTGTCTTTCTGGCAAGCACACATGCCCTATAGCCAAAAAAAAAAAAAAAAAAAAAAAAAAAAAAAACACCTCTCCAAAAAAAGAAAAAAAAAAATGAAAGGCTTTTAGTATGTGAGCCTGGTGATTACTATTACAAGCCAATTTAAACCAGTTTGATTTTGATTTGGCCTAAAAGCTTAGAAGTCGTACAGAATGATAGTGCATTAACCAAAGATTTTAACTTCTACTCTATAAATAGTCTCTCCAAAGCTAGTCAGTTCATTGTCAACTAATACAGTATATTTGACATAGTAGTGTTTTTGTTGTTATCTTTAAAGAGTCCAGCAGGAATAGTGTCGGCTAATAGACAATGCTATTGAGAAAGCTGAGGCAACATGGCAGGCAAAGGTTAGAGTCCTGGTTCACCCAAACAGCCAGTCCTATTTATCCATACCTGTAGTTCTAGCTACTCAAGAGACTGAGGTTGAGAATCACAGCACAGTGACATTCTACAGGGAGAAGGAAAAATGAATACATCACAATCAGTTTTCTTTAACCTACTAGATACACCAATATACTTTCACCATCTTGCTTTGGAGCTGGGTCATTTCTTATCATGGTACCACTTCTCAGTCTTAGGGGTTTTTAGTGTTTCCTCATTCTTAAGGACAACAACGTCTAACCCCACCATATTATAACATCATGTTGATCAGATTGTAGACTTTAAATTAATAAATAATCGAAACAACATGGGTAGTATATTTTTCAGAGAGTGAGAAATAAATCCTGCAAAACATGGAGGACTTACATTTCAGTGAATATTGTATTATTCCTTAATATCATAGAAATAAGGGGTCCACCTTTTTCTCATTACTACTAAAAAACAGCTTTTACTCAAACTGTTTACTTTGTGATCTGAAAGATCGCCAAGATTAAATCAGATTCACAACAGTAGAAGATTCCTCATTTAACCTTGATGGGAACTAAGCTAATCTCTCACTTGGCTCTTTGACCAAGAAAATCTGGTATTAATTAAATCATTTGCAACATTTTAGGATTTTCTATGAAGATTAGGATAAATCACATTTGGAGCCTTTTGTAGAGACATTTTAGTTTCAAAGCAAGACCATGCCATATTTTGCATGTAACCATTATAATTTTCAAAAAGAGCATTTGGATTGGTAATAAACCATTGAAGAGTACAAAAGCTGAAATCTTAAATCACTGATTGCCGCATTAGCATATAATTCTCAATGTTCTTTATAAATTATTTTTGTTGGATTGACACAATTTTGCCTGCACATCGGTATCACGTCATTTACCCTCCTACTATGATTATTTCTACCAGGTAACTGACCTTTTCTCAACTCATAAGGTGTTTTCTATGAACAATTGAATAGGGAAGTAGAAAAGTAGCATTTTACTGATGTCTCTGCTTTTTATCCCCTGAAAATAATCATAAATAAGACTGAAATCAGTACCTCCTTTTAAGGAATTGTTTTCCTGAAAAGGCCCTGAGATACGAATGATGGCTTTCCAGGGGATACTCCTTGTAGTAGTGCATCTCATGGCCCACTTTGCTTAAAAGGGAGATATGATATGAAATAAGGCTAGTCTGCAATCCACAGCAAGATGGAGTGATTTTATTGAATGATCAAGAAATTTAAAGAAGCAAGTTCCAACCATTAGAAAGAATGAGGATGTTGCTTTCAAATCTTGTTAGTAATGGCACAGACTGTAAATATTTATGTTGCAGGTGAATGCTTATCAAAGGGCCAGTCTGACAGAAGAGATTTTAATAGTCAGCAGAATGAGATTACTTAAACTAGAGATGTAAGCAAGCTCCATTCACCTGCCACTGTGGAACTTTTGCAAAGACCTTATGAAGAGAAATAAAGTTGTACATAGGAGGTTATGCATAAAATCAGTGTCATGAACTTCTCATAACTATAGCTATTTCCATGATTACTGCCACTAAGTGCTCAACTTGCTAGCAGAAGTAAGTAGCCTCAATTCTCTAATTTGTGTTACATCTCTGTGGCACCCTTGAAACATTAATTTTATTTACCCGTTTCACTTTGGAGAGAGTAACATTTTGTCACAAGTCGAATAGATAATCATTTGGAGGTACTTTCTCTGCCTTCATGCCTCTGACAACATCACTATTTATGCACTTGGTAAATGATAACAAACCACTTTAGTGTTTAATAAAGCATTGCTTCTGCCTAAGGAATTCATTAAACAAAATAAGGAAAGCAGTGGGCCAATGTCAGTGGGGAACATTTGTTTCTCTAATCAGGCATAGGCTGTAAACTCCACCATGCAAGGTGGAGAGTATAAGCTATACAGGTGTGAATGTCAATAAGTAAAAGTAGAGGGTAGTATTTTCCATAGTTATGCTTAAGTATCCATAACAAAACATTTGTTTATTATTTCCATGTCTGCCATCTTGTGCAAATTAGAAATTTCAGCAATTCAAAAAGACAGACTGCAATGTCTCTTATCAAAAGGAAAATGCAAATCAAAACCACAATGAAGGAATATCAGATGGCCTAATGGTTATGTCACTGGACTCCCACGTAGTTGACCACAGGTGGAGTCCCAGATCCTGTGGCTTAAAAATTCACGCAGGATGCATGTACATGTGTGCCCAAAATCCCAAGAGGAGATTGGAGGAGAAGGGATTGAGGCATCACCATCCTCTTTAGGGGTGATTTCTCTCTTCTGTCTCTCTGTCTTTCTCTATCTCTCTGGCGAGTCACATGCCCTATAGCAGAAATTTCTATTCAAAAATTCTTAAAATGGGGTCAGCAATTAGCATAATGGCTGTCTCTGGACTCCCATTTAGTAGACTGCAGTTTGAGTCCTGGACCCAGAGGCTTAAACTCATGCCGGGTCCGTGTGCGTGCATGCCCAAGATCCCAAGAGGAAAAAGGAGGAGAAGGGATTGCAGCATGGCCATCCCCCCTGGGGGGAGATTTCTCACTTTCTGTCTCTCTGTTTCTCTCTGTCTTTCTGGCGAGAGCACGCAACCTATAGCGAAAACTTCTCCAAAAAATATATATTTTTTTAAATAACAATGAGTTACCATTGACCCCCTGTTAGAAAGGCTATGATCAAGAAAAAAAAAAGGACAAGAGCTGGAGAGGCTGTGGTGAAAGAGGGACACTCTTACACTGTTGGTGGGATGTAAATTAGTATAGTCAGTATGAAGGACAATATGGAGGTTGCTCTAAAACCTACAAATAGAACTCACTTATGACCCAGCAATACCAAATATTAATCCCAGGTGTTTGCCTAAAGGACAGGAAAGACCCTTGAACATCCTTGTTTACTGCAGCATTATCACAATTACTAAGATATAGATTCAACCTAAATGCCCAAGAATGGGCAACTGAATTGAAACGTTGTGGCACACATGCCCTATGGAATACTACTCAGCCATACAAAAACAATAAGATCCTGCCATTTGATGCAAAGTAAATGCATATAGAAGACTTAATGCTAAGTGAAGCAGGTCAGACTATGTGAGGTGTGAGAACGATAGCAAATGGAAGCAGGTTAGGGGACTGGAGAATCTATGTATATGACTTGATAGAAAAACCAACCAGGGTAGTAAATTCGCCACCAAAAGTAACGTAGCAAGAGATTAGTAGGGGATGTTTAGCTGCTTAAGCCACATTTAATATAGCCAATAAGATCAGTGGGCCCAGACACATATGAAATAGTTAATGAGAAATCGGTGGGTCCAGCCACATTTGATACAGCCAGTAAGATGAGAACTATGAGTAAGCCCAGTCAACGATCAACCAACAGGATCTAGATTAAAAATTATAAACCCTGGGGGACCAGCAGTTAGCATAATGACTAGGTCGCTGGACTCCCATGTAGTCGACTGCAGTTCAAGTCCCGACCCGGTGGCTTGAACTCACGCCTGGCACGTGTGCATGCGTGCCCAAGATCCCAAGAGGAGAATGGAGGAGAAGGGATTGCAGCAGCGTGGCTATGCCCCCTGGGTGATTTCTCACTTTCTGTCTTTCTGTCTGTCTGGCGAGTGCACATGACCTATAGCAAAAACTTCTCCAAAAAAAAAAAAATATATATATATATATAAACCTTGGGACTAGCAGGTGGTGTTAAGGTGCTGTACACTCCCACTTGGCCAATCCTGGTTCAAGTCCTGTACCTGGTGGCTTGCTTTCTCACTTTCTCTCTCTTTCTCTGTCTCTCTCTGGTCAAATTAAAATAAATTAATGGATAAATAAAATTAAATAAATAATCTTTAAAAATTAGAAAAATATTATAAACCCTGCAAAATACAACTGTGAGAGCCTTTTCGGCCATGCTTTCTCTGTCCCCTCAGGTCCACTCCTACCACTCAGAAATGAACTTTCTTTTACTTAATAAACTACCTTTTCCTTTCTCTATTGGTGTGTTCTATTCAATTCTTTGTACAAAATAAAAAAAACCTGGATATCATCACCGAAGTCATGCCGCAGCATGTGAAAGGAAGACTTTGTATGCCCTCTCTCTATATCTACTGAATGTCTTCACTTTATAGCAGAAACTGAAAGATTAGAAAATACAATAGCAGGGAGAGCAAATGCATATATATGAGACTATATAGAAAAATGTGGACCGTTGAGTATGGAAGGAAAAGACTCAAGAAAAATAAATGGACAAATACAAGGATGGAAAGTTCTTGTGTATGATAATATCTTTGTCTCACTTGAAATGAAAGGCATTTATCCTTTTAGAATCCACATTGTATTCTATAAAGATGTACAGTAATTAAATGTAAATAAAAATAAGAAAAAAAAGAAGAAAGAAGAAAACTAAACAATCACACATACATAAAAAGATAGATTTCTACTAAGGCATCTATACTTCTATTGAATTGGAAAATGATACAGCGACTTTTTTTATTAAGAGCTAGAGAGATTTGCTATAAGGTGCATGTACTCATCAGAGAGACAGAGATATAGAGAGACAGAAAGCAAGAAATCATCCCCTGGGGGGGATGACCATGCAGTAATTCCTTCTTCTCCATTCTCCTCTCAGGATTTTGGGCAAGCACATGCAGGCACCCAGCATGAGTTTTAAGCCAACTGGACCATGACTTGAACAATAGTTGGCTATGTGGGAGTCCAGCATTGTAACCATTACACCATTTGCTGGCCCCAGCAATTTGTCTTTTGTGGATTCTTATATCATTTCAAGGGGGAAATAAAAACCAGTTCCTCTTCAATATATATGAAATGCACTCGGACAGAAATTGAAAGATCCAAATATAATTAGAGGGAGGACAAGTTTAGATACCGGAGACTGTAAGGAAGAAGAGTGGATGGGAGGGAAAGGGGGGAAAGGGAAAGAAAACAAAACAAAACACTTAACACACCCAAGAATGTAAAGTGCTCTATTGAAAATGATATATATGGTAATATCCTGGATTTGATTGTAGGTACTACATATATACTTTGAAAAACAATATTGTGCATTATAAAGATGTGCAATGATTGAATGTAAAGAAGAAATCATAAATTGAAAAAGAAAAGTAAAATAAAAAATGGGAACTTTGTTATTGATTTGGGTGAATCCAAGATTCAATTGGAATTCAATTCAATTCCAAGATTAAAAATGGCAGTTAGCATGGTGCCACCTTCTCTGATCATACTTTATATTATTTTATATTAAATGGTATATGTTAATAATAATTAAAAAAAAAACTATTGCAATGGTATGAAAGCAGGACCGCAGTGGGCTCAGGTCTTTTTTTTTTTTTTTTTTTTTTTTTTTTCTTTTTGGAGAGGTTTTTGCTATAGGGCATGTGTGATCGCCAGAAAGACAGAGAGACAGAGACACAGAAAGCGAGAAATCAACCCCCAGGGGGGATGCCATGCCCCAATCCCTTCTCCTCTGTTCTCCTCTCAGGATCTTGGGTATGCACGTGAAAGCGCCCAGTGTGAGATTAAGCCACTGAGTCCAGGACTTGAACCGCGGTTGACTACATGGGAGTCCAGCAACATAGCCATTATGGTAACTTCTGGTCCCAGTGGGCTCATGTCTTTTAGAATGGAGGTTTACATTATAAAAAAAGGCTTAGAACTTGACGAAACAAGATAAAAAATGAAAGAGAATGTGATAAATTTAATGGAGGAAAAAGATCATGAATCTATCTAACTCAGCCAGTGATGAATTACAGTAACAAATATTTATTCTTTCCCAAAATTTTTTTTTCATATTATTTATATATGTTTTATTATTATTCATACATTAAATCACTATACATCATTTAGATTGAGAAGAGAATTTACCCAGCATGATATACACCTCAGTCCAGCCCAGCTGAGACCACCATACACATCCTCGTCAACAGATAATAGACCTTATCTGTGTCCCACAAGTGTCTTACCTCTCCCTTTTCCTACTCTCTTCCCCTTTCGCACTCTTATTTTTATTACTTGTCTTTCTTAGAATTGGATATTTATTTCTTTATTAGTTTCTTCTTCCTAGATATATAGAGCTTTTTTATTATGACTAACTATAAAACTTAATTTGTACCTAAGATATTTAGATATCATCCATTCAGAGCTGAAGAAGAAATGGACAAACAGAGATTCAAGCCCTTAGTGGTATATGTAGTAACAGTGTAGTTTTGCCTCCCTTGTTATATGGACACATACACCTAAAGTTTGTATGGGAGGGAGATTCATTGTTTTGTGTGCTGGAGACAATTTTTTAGTTTGGCAGTTTATATATGATAAGAAGGGTATATGTAGATATTAAGCAACCAAATTATGATTATTAGAGTAAATAGTTTTCTTTTATTACTTAACATGTGACATACTGCCTGTTTTAGAGTAATTTCCAAATATTTGATTCTGAATTCTTTCACCTCCACTAGGGGAGAATAGTCGACATATTTTATCTTTTTATTTTTAAGAATTATTTATTTTATTCATTCATTCATTTTATTTTTTAAATTTGACCAGAGAGGTACACAGAGAGAGAAAAAGAGGGAAAGTGAGAAAGCAAGCCACCAGGTCCAGGACTCGAACCGTGGTCAGCCATGTGGGAGTGTCCAGTGCCTTAACCACCACGCCACCTGCTGGTCCCAACATATTTTATCTTTGAATAGTCTGGAGACTGAAAATGATCATATGTCCAATATTAACCCATTTAAATCCTGTCTTGCAACTTTTACTATTGAAGTAATAAATTTAAAAAATAAAGACCCATTGGGGGATTGAGTCCAGCAGCAGTAGTGGTGAGGAAATGAGAGTAGACGTGATGTCTGGGAGCTGAAGAGGTAACAATATTGAGAGCATCCAAAATGTTTGGATTTATTGAATTTTACTTTTACCTGGCAATTATCTAAGCCTTGTTCTCTGATCTTTTTTGATATTTTTTTGAGAATCTAGATGTCCTTCCAAGAAGTCCCTTTACTGCTTACTTAGCAATAATTTGCATCCCTTGTTTTTAGAGCAGAACACCTACTGATATAGAGAGAAAATTGTGTCAATTGCTGAGAAACTAACTAAATGACAATATATGAGTATCAAAAACTAATTTATTCTGGGACCAGCAGTTAGCCTAATGGCTATGTCGCTGGACTCCCATGAAGTTGTCCACGGTTTGCGTCCCAGACCCGGTGGCTTAAAACTCATGCCGGGCGCGTGTACGTGCGTGCCCAAGATCCCGAGAGGAGAATGGAGGAGAAGGGATTGCGGCGTGGCCATCCCCCCTGGGGGGTGATTTCGCACTTTCTATCTCTCTGTCTCTCTCTGTCTCTCTGGCAAGCGCACGCGCCTTATGGCAAAAATCTCCCCAAAAAAAAAAAAAAAAAACTAATTCATTCTCATATTATGCCATGTAGGTTAACAAAAAATAATTTCACAAAGTATACAGCATATTATATATCAGAAAGGCAAAAATATGAGGTTCTATGGACTGAATGTTTTGGTCTTCCAAAATTTATATGCTGAAACCCTAAAATCCAATGAAATAGTATTTGGAGACAGGACCTTTGAGAGATAATTGCTTCATGAAGATGAAGCTCTTTTAATGGGAATAATGTCATTATAGTAGACAGAAAAGAACTTGCTTCTTTCCTCTCCACCATGTGAGAACACACACACACACACACACACACACACACACACACAAACACACCACTTGCAAATCTAGAATGCCTGCAATAGACATTGGATCTCTTGGCCTTATTATCCTGGATTTCTCAGCTTCCAGAACTGTAAAAAATAAATTTGCTGTTTAAGCCACTCAGCCTACGGTAATTTGTTTCTTCAGCCCAAACTAAGACATGGGAAAGAGCAATTCAAGGAGTAGGACTTATATTAAAGACACAGGGAAAAAATATAGACTTGGAGCGGGTTTAGAAACAGACTACATGTAATCTTGGTTACTAATTGGTCATAGAAGTTAAAATTGAAGCAGAATAGATTTGGCTTAAATTTATATCAAGACCAAATCAGTATTTCACAAATCTTCCTGAGTAGGAGAATTGTTTGGAGTCTTATTAAAATTATGAATGTAAGACCTTCCATTGTACATTCTGGCATATGAGATTTGGGGTAGGTCCAAGGACATCGATACTTTTGTCAAAGTCCCTAGATAATCTCACAATCAACAATGATTGGGACAATTCTGAACTAAAAATAATTTTGTGTGAATAAGAGTACTAATTATCAACAGATGTTTGAAACAGATAATTAGGATTTAAAGGATAATTTTGCTTATAATAATAACACAATCATGCTTTTTGAAAAGTTTCAAAAAGGAGATTTGAAGAAAATCACCAAGTTTCAGAATGTTTTCTTTAGCTCAATAAACTAAAAAGATGTAAGCTACTTTATTATGTTGCTTATAAGTGGCTTGGACTTAAAAGTGCAGAAAGGGAGAGCTGATTGTCTGCAGCTCCCTGAAACAGTCTTCCATTGCTTTCAAATTCCTGGCAAGGATTCAGTCAAAAACATCTGCAAGAATTTAGCACTGAGCCATGTATGCACTGATCTCTCTACCTGTTACTCTAATTACTGCACTATAAAATTTTTATTTTTATTCCAGCTCCCTCTGATGCTGCTGGAAGATCACAGAGTAAACACAGCAGGGAATAAGAGTCTAAGAAAAGAAAGCAAAGGAAGAGAATAAGGCAGGAAAATAGAGAAAATTTATGTGAGAGCTATGTGTCATCATGTGTGGAATAACAAACGGGTCCTCCTTATCTTATGGTTTTTGCTTGCAATATACCCTTGAAAGTTGTGTGAATTACATTGAAATTGCCTAATACCTAATATACTCGGTATGATTGTATAGGCATCAAATAATAAATTCAGTTGGTATACACATACATGCACACACACATATATATGTGTGTGTGTGTGTGTGTGTGTGTATATATATATACATATAAATATATATGTGTATGTATATATATATATATATATATATATATATATATAGAGAGAGAGAGAGAGAGAGAGAGAGAGAGAGAGGATAAAAGCTAGAAAATGCAACTTCCACTGATTTCCATCACTTCCTGCTCATCTCTTTCTTAGATTATAATGTTAGAAGGAGACAATCTGAGAGCTCTCAATTTGATACTGTTTTTCTTACATCTAAACATTTGAATTATCTTGGGTTACAGGTTCTTTTGTAATATAATCAGCTCTGTCAAAGAGCTTGGCTATTTAAGCACATGTGATTTGAGAATCTGACCACTTAATGTTTTGGAAACAGCAATAGATAAAGGAAGAGGGGAAGGAGTATAGGAAAACTTTACCCACATGGCAATGAAGTTCAGGTTTTATAATATTTATCACTCAGAGCCTACATTGTTTCTGAAGTCTCAAGTTTCCAATGAACTATTTTATTTTTATTTCAAGTAAAGTAAAACACAACATAAATCGTCTTATGTACAATAAAACTTAGACTAATGCTGCTCAAAATCCAGAGTTCAGCGAAGCTGGATGTAGGTGCTTACAATATGTCCCTAGTACCCTCTCCTTGCTTATAATGCTGGCATTTTGTTCAAATGAGGTATCACTATGCCTGTCAGTATGCACAATGATACTCCAATAGACCTACTCATGTCCTTGGGGCTCCATGCTCCTGTAAAAACGCAAGTCAGTGTCTCTCCACACATAGACAAGGTAAGTCCAGAGACTGTGTCTCATAGGCTCTGATTGGCTTATTGCACGGTCAGCTACTCAGATTTGCCATATTAGGTTGTAGGCGCATCCCAAGAGTCATAGGTGGAACTGACTTTACTTGAAAAGACATGGAAAAGGATTTGAAAAGCAATAGTATCTTATAGTGAACATGGAGTTTTATGACCAAAAAAATGTAAGGGAAGGTTATTAGACCTGTAAGAAAATGCATAGAAACTATTAGTGTGAAAGTAGTAGTGTGTTTACAATTCATTTGTTTGTTTTTGCTATAAGGCATGTTAGCTCTCCAGAGAGAGAGAGAGAGAGAGAGAAATTATCCCCCAGGGGATATGACCATACCACAATCCCTTCTTCTCCATTCTCCTCTCAGGATTTAGGGCCCACATGCACATGTGCACACATCCGGTGTGGTTTTTGAGTCTGGGACTCAAACTGCAGAGTTAGTCATGTGGGACCCAGCTGCCTTAACCTCCATGCCTCCTGGTAGTCTGTGTATTTACAAATTTATTCCAGGTCTTAGGTAGTTGAGTACTGTTTTCAGCACCAAAATTGAGCATTAGATTAATTAGAATATTTTTGAAGTACCCTAAAAATGCACAAGAAAGTTAATTACAGGTTTTTGTGAATACCCATGTCATACTCCCCTGATTGGTAGTAATAATTAACAGCTGGGTCTACTTACTTCTTTCACTCCATTTTAATTAAAAAAGATTCATAGTTGAGCAATTCATTTTAGTTTCTAATGCTTGTAGAATAAATATTTGTTTCCAAATGTTGCCAAAATCTTGCAATTAATAATTAAAATGCTTATCCTAAGTATGATTCACTCATGTTTCCACCCATTCCCTATGGTAAAATGCTGTTAATCATAGGTTTTTACAACAAATATTTGGGCATAGCTTCTGTAAAACATCCAAATGAGAAAAAAAAAAAAGGCAAAATGTTTATACTTTTTTTTTTTTTTTTCCTTTCTAACAATTTTCTTAGCTTAATATGATCGGGTATTCATTGTTTTTTCACTTTGTCAATTTGGTTCTTAAAGATATGTCTTTATTAAAATAATGAAATCTTTAATATTATACTGAAATATAGTTATGCATCCATAACCCTTTGATATTTTGATAGTAAAAAATGCATCTCTAAAATAAAGACCATTCTTATTTATTAAAAGGAAAATAAGAGTCTTTTGCAATCTTAAGCAAAATACTTAGCAGTTTTTATTGCAAATGATAAAAACTCTTCTTAAAGTAGCTTCATAAGCAAGGGACATATATTAAATCCCAGACTCTAAGTACTGTTTCTTTTGTTTGTGTGTTTTTGTTTTCCTTTTTTTTGCTTTTTTTTAAAAGAGATTTTTGCTATAGGGCACATGCACTTGTCAGAGAGACAGAGACAGACGGAGAGAAATCCCCTCCTCTCTAGGTGGAATGGCCATGCCGCAATGCCTTCTCCATTTTCCTCTAGAATTTTGGGCAGGCATGCACACATAGCTGGAGTTTTAAGTCCTGGGGTCCAGGACTCAAACAGCACTCAACTATGTAGGAGTTCAGCAATATAACCAATTCAACATCTGTTGGTCCTTCTAAGTACTGTTTAACAACCATATCTGGGGACAAGGTAGGAATGCATCTGAGAAACTATGACATCTATGCTCCCATCACTCTTTCCTAAAGATTTTTTTTCCCTATTTAGGTCAGTTTCAACTTTTACTGTGGTAAGGTTTGCATTATGCCCATTCAGGACAAATGGCCATAAAACCTAGTGTTTAAAAGAGTCAGATCTAACATGGCTGACTGTGGTTCAAATTCTGATCTTAGTAGCTTGAAAAACATGCAGAGTACATGCACATGCATGACCCAATTGTGGACATGATAGAGAAATGAAAAATGAATTGTGACATGACCACACCCCATTAGGGGATATTTTTCTTCCCCTCTTTTTCTCTCTGTCACTCTCTTTCTCTCTGGCAAATGCATGTGTTCTCTGTCAATTTAAAAAAGAGAAAGACACCAAAAACTACCAAGTTTTATTTTCATTTTTGCCCAGTGAAAATACTACTTTTGATTTTAATATACTTCAAGCTCCAAATTCAATTAAGTTGCACATGACCCTTTGTATAACCAATTTTACCTGACAAAGACATTATTTTATTAACCTTATGAAGGGAATAATAACAGCTCAGGAAAAGGTGCTCTATCCTGGGTAGTCCAGGTGTTGCCTTAATAACTTAAGATAGCATACAACTCATCTTTACTGCTGCTTTTATCATCCCTACTTATAAATAAGATACATGAGAAAAGTGAATAAACCCTTTCAGACTACCATGGTTTTATTCAGCTATCACCTTAAATCTGTTTCTAAAGATTACTAAAATGTACTTCAAATTATCTCAGTCAATCAAATTAACCTTTAATAAAGCTAAACAATGTTAAATACTTTTCCCAATAGTGTTTATTTACTCCTAATTTCCTATATTATTGCCTCAATTTTGGGGAAGAGGGAGGGGGTCCAGATAGAAGAAACCTAGGCACAAATCTCAGATTGGTAAAGGGAAATCTTTAAGGCATTCAGCACCTTATTGTGTATATTGGTAGTTTTCTTTTGCAGTTATAAAGTAAAAACTTTCTGTTTAATACTGAAAACACTGCTCCTTTGGTTCACATTTGTGTTTCATCTAAGAACAGGTGGATGAAATCTGAATGCCAAGAAGCTTCCCGTGGTAGTCACAGTTTGAAAGCTTGAGATCAAAGGCGATCGTTTGACTTGTAAACAGCTTTTCTTTCTGTGTATAACTGTCATTCAACTGGCTCTATCTAACACAGGTATGTTCTAGAATATTACCCTTTCACAATACAACACTTTAAGAAATGCTAGCATATCATACTTTTAATCGGT
Organism: Tupaia tana; assembly: GCA_026018925.1. NCBI lineage: Eukaryota > Metazoa > Chordata > Mammalia > Scandentia > Tupaiidae > Tupaia > Tupaia tana. The sequence continues at coordinate 81,142,110 of JAKSZU010000005.1, forward strand.
AACTCAGAATTTCTAAAAATAAAGTGTATATGGGCCAACAGGTGTAGTTGTTAAGGCACTGGGTTCCCACATAGCTGACTATGGTTCAAGGCCCAGATCCAGAGGTTTGAAATTCATGCTAAGCACATGTGTGTGCATGTCCAAAATTCCAAAAGGAGAATGGAGAAAAGATTAAAGCGTGGCCATCCTCCCAGGAGGTGATTTCCCACTTTCTCTTTCTCTGGTGAGTGCACACATCCTATAGCAAAAATCTCTCTAAAAGTAAATAAATAAATAAATAAATAGTGCATGGTTAACAGTGAAACATAAAATACAAAATGTTTATACTTTATGAATCAATAAATATATGGGGTCTCACTATAATGATAGTTGCCAAATAATTTTACGAATGGTTTCTTTGAACTTTAACGATGGTTCTAGGTACTAAATATGCATATGTTTATTATGATAAATGTGTATGAAGAATTGCCACTGGAAGAAGCTAGCACTAAGACCCGGACAAAGTTGCCGAACAACATTGTGCATGAAAGTAGTCTCTTTCCAAGACATAAAATCCAAACCAATTTTGATGTCCTTTTTAATACCTGTCCCAAGATTCCTTGTAGAAGGTAGAGTCTTTTTTTCCAGGTACAGAGATATCATAGCTAGAATTACAATTGGCAGGTGGAAGTAAACAATAGTCAGATGTTCTTTAAAAATTTAGCTCATTCTATTTTTCCATAATGAGTTTATTAAAGCAATTTAGGACCCAGGATTGGAAAATTATTAGACTTGTTTTTTTGTTTTTTGTTTTTTGTTTTGCTATAGGGTGCATGTGCTTGCCTGACAGACAGAGAGAGACAGAGAGACAGAAAGCGAGAAATCACCCCCCAGGGGGGATGGCCATGCTGCAATCCCTTCTCCTCCATTCTCCTCTCGGTATCTTGGACATGCACGCACACGCGCCCAGCATGAGTTTAAGCTACCAGGTCCGGGACTCGAACCACGGTCTACTACGTGGGAGTCCTGTGACATAGCCATTACACTAACTGGTGGTCCCCAGACTTTTTATTATGTATGGTACATCATTTCTGTTGTCACTTTTTGATATGACCTTTAGTACTTACCTTTCAAATATTCTCTTCATTATGGAAGTTCCCTGGGGCAGTGTTTTTTAGATTGACATATAAGATTAAGGTGATAATCATAATGCTTTTATTTTAATATCCTGTTACCAAGCCAAACCAAACAAATAAATGAACAACAGATATTGCTGTTGTAAGCAAGAGATAAAGTCATTTAAAATAAGCTTAAAAAGATGTTGTCAAGGTTTTTCAAAAATATGTAGAGTCCTCCAATAGTTCATGAAAAAATGGAATTGAAGTATGGGCTTATTTTGTTTGATACAATTTTGAAACCCGTACTATATACATTTCAACACACACACACACACACACACACACACACACAGATTTACCATGAACATTTTGAAGGACTTTCATAGTTTTCAGTCCTACACAGCAATATAGGGATATATGTTTTTTTAAATATCATTGCACTAGCCACAGTAAGAAATACTGTGAGAACTTGTATTGGATCACAAGTATTCACATTCATTAAATTTCTCAGCTCTAGTATTCAGGTAAATTTGAGAAACATTGTGCTACTACATATTTACATTTGGCTCCTAATATAACATTTTATTTATTTATTTTTTGAGAGAAATTTTTGCTGTAGGGCATGTGCACTTGCTGAAGAGACAAAGACAGAAAGTGAGAAATCACACCCCAGGGGGGATAGCCATGCTGTAATCACTTCTCCTCCATTTTCCTCTTAGAATTTTGGTCACACATGCACATGCACTAGGCCTGAGTTTTAAGCCACCAGTTCCAGAACTCGAACTATGATTAACTAGGTGGGAGTCTAGCAACATAATTATATGCCATCTGCTTTTCCCCCTAATATAACTTTTTAACAAGACACTGTCACATTCTTTCCCAGGCAGAGTGTCACAAAGGTGTAGTAACACTGTTAGCTAATAAGCAGCTAAAGGATTCTTTCTTGGACCAAACTTTACAAGGATCCTCTGAGCTATCTTTTTGACTATACCTGGTTTTTGGATCCTGTCCTCAATCTACCTGACCTAGTTGTAGAAAAAAATCCTGATCAATTAGGAAAAATCTCCCTGATCATTCTTTTTATTGATACAGGCATTCTTGGTGGTTAGACCCAACACTCCGTGCTGATTCTTATCCTATGCTCAAGAAGAATTAGAGATGTGGATACAGGAGGGTAAAGTGGAGCTTATTAGGGAAGGAGAAAAAGCTTCCGGTGCAATGGAAGGAGGCCCAAATGAGTTGTCAAAGAGGATCTGGAGGTAAGGAGGTTTTATCCAGCAGTCCAAGCAATGGGCTAGCTTTCTGGTAAGGAAGTAGGCTTTAGAAAATAGTTACAAGGTAGTCTGAGCGATTTATTACCCTATTTTACATGTAGTTTGCATAGTACTCTATACTTCTTTTTAGACTACAGTTACTAAATAAAAACTGTTGTCCTTAGCTACAGTTGCTTTGAGCCCCAATGCAGGCCAGTTTTGTCTGTGAAAATTTAGCCACTGTGACTCCATCTAGGCCTTATCCTGTCTGTATGCTCAAGATTCTAATCTCCTGCCTTATTAGCAAGGAGTCATAAATTCTTTAGAGACATGTAGAAGTGTATATTGTACATTAACCAGATTATAGAGGAAAAACACAGCGACTTCTTTACAAAGAAAACACAGTGACTCTCTTTTGGGGCCCTTACCCTATCTATCTGTAAGTAGGGTCTAACTCCTATCTCATTACAGCTGTAAATCCTTACTTGTCCCTTTTGGGTTTGGAATTGAGCTCATTCTATATTGAAGTGTCATTTTCCCTATAAGTTTCTCAGTAAAATCTATCATTGCTGTAACTATAGTCTAGTTCTTTTCTCTTTGACATGCCCTAAGGTCACTATTTCTTCTTATGAATAGTTCCATAGATCTAGCTACAAACAGAAGTATGTCATAGAGTGACTTTCTCATAATAAAACAATCTGAAACTTGCATCCCAGATATATGTAGTCCAGTAACCTAATTTTATGCAAAAGAACCCCCCCCAAAAAAAAAAAAACCAGAACAAATAAAAACAAAAACAAAAAACCCTTGAGAGTTGAGAGTTGGGTCAGCTAGTGGCATGGTGGTTCTTACCAAACCCTGGTGGTTAAGGCTGTAGATCCCACATAACTGATTGTGTGATTCAAGTCCTGGATCCAGCAGCTTGAAAATATGTCAGGCACATGTGCATGTGGTACCCAAAATCCTCAGAGGAAAATAAAGGAGAAAGGATTGAAGGATTGTGGCATGACTATCTGACTATCTACCTGGGGTCTGCTTTCTCACTCTTGCTAACCCTTATCATTCTCCAGTGAGCTCATGTGCCCACTAGCAAAAAAAAAAAAAAAAAAGAGTATATTGATTTCTCAGGTCAAATAATGCATTTGAAACTAGACTGAACAAAAATCATAAGATCTCCAGTACTATGTAGTATTCCACAGTAAGAGTAACAGAAAGTGAGAGTTGATAGTATAATTTTCACAATTACATTTAAAAATTAATATCAATTAACTTGAAATGAATAGTTGAGTTCCATAAAGGAGAGATTACAAGATACCAAATTGTGTACATTCAAAAAGATTAAAAAAAAAAACAAACCCTGGCATAAAAAATTGATGATATAAAAGACAAAAAATATAAAATGAAACAAAACAGATCCCTTCTGTAGAGATAGTGAAAGGTCTGGGAAGAAGAGGTACTGGAAGCAAATTAGAAACATTTCTTTATCTGGTATAGTGCCTAAGCACAAAAGGAAGCAACAGGTTTCTAGGTATGTTGAAAGATAACAAAATCAGATCATGTTTGCTTCATGATCCCAGTTTAGATATTGGGAGTAGATTTCCCCAGGAGCTGTTGGATGTTGTCATTGAATAAACAAAACAAAATTAATACGGCACTAAATTGTGACAGCAGGAAAGAGAGTTCTTTAAGACCTCTTAGGTTGACTGCAGTTCCTAGTGCCCCATAGAAATATATGTAAAAAACCTAATGATCTGATCATGTTGCCTAGTAAAATTGATGAAGTAGTCATTATATTACCAGACCAGCTGTGAGTTCAGCCTGGTGACTAAACTCACGGTGCTCACTACTAGAAGATCAATACCTGAGAAATGAGTCTTGGTAGAAAGGAAAGGAAGGTTTATTTAAGAAACTAGTGACACGGTAATATGGTAACCTAATGTTCAAAGACCATTTCTCCACCTCCTCATCTCAGTTTAACTAAAAGATTTTTTAATGAAAAGAAAACGGAAAACAAGGGAGACTATATACTGTTCTGTACAGCACAGTAGGTGACCATTTCCTTGACAAGTCAGGAAGGGGAGACTTGCTGACGTAAGGGCTGTGGTTTTCAGCCTTGGGTTGGGTAGACCTGACCATCAAGGCAGAAGTAGTTACCTTTCTCAAGCACATCTGCTTTCTAGTTCGTATTCTAGTCTCAACAGGTCTCAACAACACTATCATTAATTTTTGCAAGCTAAATATAAACCAAATCTTGTGCCAAGGTAGGAAACGATCTTTAGACTAAGCTAAAGATCAGTCAACAATGTTTTAGTCTGTGGTGTTGAATTCAATGAGTTTTTTAAGGTTCCTCTTATAGCACAGTCAGAATTCTAGGTGGGATAAGATGACCCAGCAGCTTAAAGACCACAGTAGACAGAAGATCATTTTCCCATTAAACCTAAGGATATACATTGTCTGGAACCTGTATGTTCCACATCAAGAAAACAGCTTATAAATATATATATATATATATATATATATATATATATATATATAGTCAAAATATTGAGCACTTATTATTGATATATATCAAAAGACCACAGTAGACAGAAGATCATTTTCCCATTAAACCCAAGGATATACGTTGTCTGGAACCTGTATGTTCCACCTGTCATGACGAAAGGGACTATGCTGACATGATGAAATTAAGATTCTCAAACTGAGGAGACCAGCGTCAATGTAATCACAGCTATTCTTGTTAGAGAAAGGTAGATGGATCAGAGTGAAAGGAGGAAATGTAACAAAAGCAGCAGAGACTACAGAGATCCTAAGTTGCTAAACTCTTGCTACCTACAAATCACAGAATGTAAGCTGACTAAATTGGAAAAGCAAAGGGAACTGGCTCTTCCTAGAGCTCCCAAAGGGAACTCAGCTCTGCCAACACTTTTGATTCTGAACTTTACTTTTGAATTCTAGAACTGGATAATACATTTTTATTGTTCTAAGTCAGTGAAATTTGTGGTATTATTTTATTTTAATAACAGGCATACAGAGACAACATTATCCCGTAGGATGACCTGCTGTTCTAAAGGTCATTAGCCATAGATATCACTTGTAGACTCCCAACTGTGGAGAACAGACTCTTTATATTGATCCCTATCTCAACTGATGGAAAACAGAGTTCAGAAGATGCATGATGCTATTGACTATAAATAATTTAACCATTATAATAGCAATAAAAATGTAAAGGTAACTATTATAAAATTTGAACGTTTCTGTCTTCTGTCCTACACCTTTGACTCCCCTCTCCACCCATACTTCCCAGTAAGTATTTAATAAAATTTCAGAGAATTAAATCAATTATGGAAAATGAAATTGGTAGATTTTTTCACTCCTCAAAAAATTTTAAAATTTGAGACCAGTACTTGGCATAATGGCTATGTTGCTGGACTCCCACATAGTTGAGTGCTGAAAGAGTCCCGGGCCCAGTGGCTTGAATTCATGCCAGGCGCATGTTTGTGCACGTGTGCCCAAGATCCCGAGAGAAGAATGGAGGAGAAGGGATTGTGGCATGGCCGTCCCCCGTGGAGAGTAATTTCTCACTTTCTGTCCCTCTGTCTTCCTGATGAGCATACATGCCCTATACCAAAAACGTTTTAAAAAATTAAATTCAATGGAAAAGTTAAATTACATCAAGAAAACAGCTTATAAATATATATAGAGTCAAAATATTGAGCACTTATTATTGATATATATCAAAAAAGAATATAAGATAAATAGTCCCCTACAGGGTCAATATTTTGTCAAAAACATGTTCTAAAAATTACAAATAAACAAGCAAAAATAAAACTTGGGAACATATTTTAAAGTAATAAAAAAAAAATCCAAGTTCTTCAAAAAGGTAGTCTTTAAATTAGAAGATTTATCAACTGCAGAATAGAGTATGTAAAATGACCTGTGCCTATAAAAATCATTGTGTACAGCCAGAACAACAAATGAATATACAGAAACTTTGTTTTTCATAGAGAAAATAAGTAACCTACAAAGTTGCAAGTATTTAACAACATTTTATTTCTCATCCATAGCATTAAATGCCAAAGGACAATGGAGATTGGTATTCAAAAATCAAAATAGACATGCTTTTAACCTCAAATTCTTTTTCCAGCCAAATTATAAATTAAATAGTGAAAACAGCTAAAAATACATATGTCTTCAGACCTGAAAGAATTTGTAAATTTAGCTTCAATACACCTATTACTAAAAATAGAGTTAGTGTACAGAAATAACTGAGGAATAAAATCAAGGAAAGTGGAATTCAGTGAAAATCAAAAAATGTCTTCAAGAGAAGGCAGTGGGAGTTCCCAGGGTGACAACTTTCCTTGAACCTAATGAACATTCTGCACAGATTAGAGAAAGAGAACTAAGAATTACAAGAGAGAATGAGTGTCCTTTTGTTCCTTTTATTTTGCTTTTAAAGAGAAGGTGAGGTAGTGAGGATGTCATAGACCCTATACTATGAGAGTTAGTTTTTAAAATTATATCACATATAGTAAAGGCACAATGTGAGAAAATAAACAATACACAAATACATATGTAAATACATAAATTGGAAATTCCAGGGAATACATTATGACACAAATATCCCGTATCAGAAGCAAAATGAATGGACTTAATTAGAACAGAATGGATTTTTTAAAAAGATATAATTTAACTCATTATTTATTTATTTTTAAAATTTTTATAACATATTTTATTTTAATTTATTTTATACATTCAATCACCATATCCTCACTTAGCTTGTAAATGAATTTTCCAACATGAATACACTTCACACCAGTCCAGTTGGGGATATTATATGTGTTATCATTCAAAGATAATAATCCATATCTGTGTCCCATAAATGTCTTGCCTCTTTATTTTTCTCCTTAATGTCTTTCCTCAGATACTCTTTCTTCTCCCACTTTTTTCCAACACTGTATCCAGTATCCATAACCATTTTTCACATTTCTATATCCCCTAATCTTTCCGTTTCAGCCATAGAGTGCAGACAATTGGTATATATTAACTGGAGACATACGATGTCTCTAATTCATGCCCTGGCTTGCCTCACTCAGTAGTAAATCTGTATTTGTCCACTTTCTATCAAAAGCCAGTATTTTTTTTTTCAGAATTCTTTATTTAATTTATGTTTGTTTTCATTTGACCAGAGAAAGACAGACACAAAGAGAGAAAGGAAAGTGAGAAAGCAAATCACCAGGTCTAGGATTTGAACAATGGTCAGCCTTGTGGGACTGCCCAGCGCCTTAACCACCATGCCACTTGCTGACCCCAGTCTTGTTTTTTTATGGCTGAGTAGTATTCCTTAGAGTATATGTGCTACAAACTGAATCGATTTTAAGCATTAGCTCAAATAGAGAAAAGAGAGAAGATTTAGATATTAGGCAAAAAAAAAAAAAAAATCTATTTTTTTTCTCTCTAGAATAAAAAAAAAGACTCAGTAAAGAAAGTTCAGGTATAACCACAAACTGGGTAAGATTGCATACTTTAAAGATGAGATGAGGCCCAACCTCAGTGGTGCAGCAGTAGATTGACTAGAAAGGAAAGACTGGATGTCTGGAAAGACTAAGAGAAAGATGGCTGAGTGAGACCCTGTTGAAGGTGCTGGTTATTCTCTTTCTCTCTCTCTCAATAAAGAAAAAAGACTGTAAAACATAAATAAATGAAAATAAATAAACACAAGACAGATCAATATGTATCATAATTTAAATAAATTAAAAGAGAACAAGCAAAATAATCATTTTAAATTTAATGTGCTGAATACCCTCATTTGATAGGCAGCATTTATAGCATGGGAGCTGTTGAGAAGGAATACAATGAAAAAACTTCACAGAAAAGGCTGAGAGTAATAACAAAACCTCTCACTCCCTTTTAGGAGTAACAGAAGACAAATGGAGCTATAACACTGACATTACAGAACAAATGTTACTACTTTAGAGAATGTTTTCACCATTTGAACTTTCTGGATAAAGATATCGTCTAAGGAGTTTGGGTGCAAGATGTTTATTGGGATCAAAACTGAAGGCAGAAGAAATAAAAACTAAGGGGAGAAAAATTTGCCCTTAGTCTGTTGGTTTGTCCCGCACAAATGGCAGAAATTTCAACATTAAATCTGAGACTTTAATAAAATGTGGCACTATACAGGGAAGTAGGTTTATGGGAATTACGGATCTTAGCGCCTACATTTTTAGTACACGTCATAGCTTTCTGCCTTAAACTGATAACAGGTTCAAAAAATATTATTGAGTTAAATTATTACCCAAGAGTCACAGAAGGACATGATTACTCTGACACTTATTCCTCAAAAGTTTAAAATCTACTAAAATTGCTCTTTTGTACAAAACTTCAGATTATGTTTTAACTCCAAATATTATCATTAGATATCACTAGTCAAATGTGTTGATACCTACATTTCTCTTTAGTACTACCTTCCCCATTTCTGTTCTCTACAAAACGAAAATAAAGCAAATCAACAGATAAACGTAGAAAATCTTTAAAGTGCTATCTATAGAATGTTCTCTCTGTGTTCATGCTACCATAACGAATTCCAGCCCCATTATTCTATTAAAATCACTTTTGTCAAGTTTGTTTGCCTACTCCAATAGACATTTCACTTTTTAAAAAGTGTAGGCCGGAGCATTTAACTCTTTGTCCTGTCCTTTCCTTCTTTTAAACTCTCCTTCTTGTTTTCAGAAATTCACATCTGAATTGAATTAATTCCATCTTAATTTCACATCTTTTTTGCTCGATCTTACACTAAAAGATGCTCTACACTTAGTCTTCATGGACATTAGCACCCTATTTTCTCTGACTTATCCTAGATTAATACATTAAGTCTTCTTAAATAAATATTATTTTAATTGAGAAATCATAAATATACCTATTTTGGAATTACAGTATAATGTTATATGTATGCCCATCCAGTCTTACAGTTTATTGTCCTTATACTACTAACTCTCAAACTTAAATGCCCAGAACTGACCTCACTTCCAAATTTAAGTCAAAATTTTCTAATAGAGCACTAGTTAATATTTTCAGTTTCAAGTCTACTGGCCATCTTAAAATTAATGCATTGATTTATTTATTTTAAAATAATTATATATTTAATTTTTAAAATTATTATTATTATTATTATTATTATTATTATTTAATTCACTTTAGGGTATGTGTACTCACCAGAGAGAGACAGAAAGAGAGAGAGAGAGTGAGGAAGCAAACTGCCAGGTCTAGGACTCGAAGCACAGTTGACCATGTGGGAGTCTACCACATGACCTGCTGGCTCCAAAATTAATGTATTTAAAACAACCCCCTCATGAATTCACATTTGTTTCCACCTAAGTGCTTTCCATCTAGTAAATTGTACTATCATCCAGACAACTATTAAAGGCAAAACTAGAATTCAGCATAGAAATCTCTCAAGTAACCCTCCTCTCACATGATCAGCTATTTTCTTTTTTTTGGAGAGGTTTTTGCTATAGGGCGCATGCGCTTGCCAGACAGACAGAGAGAGACAGAGAGACAGAAAGCAAGAAATCATCCCCCAGGGGGGATGGCCATGCTGCAGTCCCTTCTCCTCCATTCTCCTCTTGGGATCTTGGGCACGCATGCATACGCGCCTGGTGTGAGTTTAAGCCACCAGGTTTGGGACTCGAACCGCGGTTGACTACGTGGGAGTCCAGCGACATAGCCTTTACACTAACTGCTGGTCGCATGATCAGCTAATTTTGATAGTTTTACTTTCAAAGCTAAAAGAAATTTTCATTCACTTCTCTTCAAATCCATTGACATTATCGTAATCTAATTCAATCCAATCTAACATTTTTCTGACTAGGTATATTGATATTACCATTTATAGAATCTTTTCCATCCTTGCTCTGCAGACACACTGACTTTTACACAATAAATATTATATTATCTTATTCTCTAGCATACAAGTAATGAACTCCATTGCCCTTAAAATATCACATCCTTATCACTTGCCTACAAGATCCATTACTGGGACCAGCAGTTAGTGTAATGGCTATGTTGCTGGACTCCCATGTAGTCGACAGCGGTTCGCGTCCCGGACCTGGTGGCTTAAAACTCACGCCGTGTGTGTGTGCGTGCGTGCCCAAGATCCCGAGAGAAGAATGGAGGAGAAGGGATTGCCGTATGGCCATCTCCCCAGGGGGTGATTTCTTGCTGTCTATCCCTTTGTCTCTCTCTGTCTGTCTGGGAGCGCACGCGCTCTGCAGCAAAAACTTCTCCAAAAAAAAAAAGATCCATTACTATAGCCGGTTTCACTGACTTTAATTAAACAGAGTGCTTTCCCTATATTTCTGCCATATTGGCATTGTTCAGTTTCTTCGTATACACAAAAAGTTCTCATTGACTTTTCTGGAATGTCCTCTCTCTAAATCTTAACTTAATTCTCTTTGACTACACATATCTTCAAAAACTATTCTTCTTTTTGTTGGCTTTCACAGTTTCCCTCATGAATGTGGTATCCTTAGATCCTAAGAACTTTACAATTGCCCATAATTTTGAATCGCTATCATCAATCATAGTGTGAAGTTGAAGGTCACCATTCAATAAATCATTGTTGAATGTTAAATACTTGGCTGGAAACATGAAATGCTCTTTTGTTTCTACACTATTAAGCTGAAAAATATATACTTCATTAAAATTCAATTTATCAAAGTAAATCTTTACTTACATATATTTAAGAGAAGGTAATGGTTTCTTCTACAGTCCTTCTTTTTTCTTATTAGTAGTCAGAGATACATGGAGAAGGAGGGCGTATCACCAGACAGATGCTGAACTAAATAGCTCTCCTTGTGTAGCAGGAGAGAAGTGCAATGCTCTAGTAATTTGGGAACTGACCAGCAGATAATTGGTGAGACTATTTTATGAGCAGAGTATGCAAGGATCTTAAAACATCACTGTAGGATTGGCTCTCTTTTCCTAATTCTGAGATGCAAAATACTGTTTGGAAGCTCTTCTTTGTTTTAGGTTTGCTAGCATGATTATAAAAGGGGGAAAAAAAAAAAAAGAAGGAAATAGGTTTTCAAACTAGTGTATTATCCAGGGAATTTATTTCTCAGAATTCTGGAAAAGGCTGAAGGCAATAGCAGTGTTACAACCTTGAAATGTAACCAAGCCCTCCATGACAGACAACTCAGACTCAAATGTACTCTTTCCTAAAATAGGGTTTAAGCTTTTCTAAAACACTTTGTGCCAATTGGCACTGCAGTTTGAAAATTCAATTGGGGAGAGATCTCAGACCTGCTGATTTAATTATCGGGCTTTGCCTGCCTTATTTGTTTAGCTTTTTGTTGAAATTGTGCCTACGATTATTTAATAGTATTGAAAGGAAATGTGATGACGCTGACAGTTTCAGTTAAAAAATAACAACAAAAAGGGATGTGTACAGATAAGAAAATGTGTTGCATTGAAGAGACTATTTTTTTTTTTTTTTCTTAATTCTCAGATGCCAGTCTGGTCACCTAAGCCAAATGAGGAGAATTGTTGGTAATTAAAAAGTAATTCACTGAAACGGGTGCAGCTGTAGCAATGTGCTTTCCTGCCAGACCCATTGTGTCTATAGAAGCTAATTTTAATTGTTTCAAGGGAAAAAAAAATTACTCACGAATGTTTATTTATAAAATGTCTGATGAATTTCTAGCAATGAAATGTATAAAAAATGAAAGGAGTTATGTCCCAATTTAACAAATATTAGCCCCATACATAAGTGCATCTTATTACTTATAAGCATATCATTTGAAAAATAACCATGTGAATATTAGACATGTGAATTTTAATTCTCTATTCTTCATGTGGTCAGCAGACCATAGTGTTACATACTTGTTAGAATATATTTACTTATTATCAGCAAATAATTTTATTCATGCTGGAAAAAACCATGTTGTACACTGTAAGTATGTATAGTGAACAAATATAAATTATATATATGGGTGTGTGTGTGTGTGTGTGTGTGTGTATATATATATATATATATATATATATATATATATATATATATAAAATATTTAAAAAATAAAAATTATATATAGCTACTTAGTAGACACTGTTGTCCTTAGCTACAATTGCTTTGAGTCCCAATGTGAGCAGTTTTTGCTGGGAAAACTTAGCAATCATGACTCTATCTTGTTTACCCTATGTTCTCAACATCTGTATTTCCTGCCTTATTGGCAAGAAATCATAAATTCTTTAGAAATGTGTAGAGGGAGCTTATATTGTACATAAGCCAGACCACAGCAGAAAAACGCAGAGATTTCATTAAAAAGAAAAATGCAGTGACTTCCTTTTGCAGTCCCTCCCCTATCTACCTCTAAGAGGGATCTAATTCCTAGCTCACATTCACAATTTTTCATCCAGATAGGAAAGATCACAGGCATGACTGACCAACAGTTACAGGTCAACCTAGAAACTGAACCCGATCCTCCATGTGGCTTCCAGCATTGCAGAGCGTTGCACTACCACTGAATTCTGCAACTGCATCTCTTTTCCTTACTTCATCTTTTGGATTTAAATGGTTTGAAAGTGAAGAGCCTGAAAAATTAAAAAAAATAGTTAAATTAATTATATTTTGAATTTTTAATATTCATACATACCTTTAAAGTTCGTACTGAAATATCATGAAAATTGTGGCTATTTAATTGATATTCTTTAGGCAGTTTCTACCGCAGTTATTATTTCCATGCCTATCATATCAAAGTCCTCTGTGAGGTAAGTACCTTCCACACTGACTGAGTAAATGTTACCTTGAGTTGGCATCACCAGATTTCTTTAGGCTGTTACTTGCTTTGCCTTATCAATGCTGTATCTTTTTTTTTTTTTTTTTTTTTCTATTTTGGTATTTACTATAATTTTAAAATTACTTGTTTCCATTTCTGTCTCTTCAAAGAAACTATTACTTTTTTGAAACACAGCAGAAACATTTTTCACCTTTGTTATATCTGCACACTGTCATATATCACATTTAGTAAAAGTAAATTGAGAGAAGAGTGAAAGAATAATAAATCTTACATAAATCCCTATAATTTTGTATAATACTATGTAAATATAATTGTAGGGGACCAACAGTTGGTGTAATGATTATGTCGCTGGACTCCCATGTAGATGACCATGGTTCGAGTCCCGGATCCGGTGGCTTAAACTTACGCCGGGTGCGTGTGCGTGCGTGCCCGAGATCCTGAGAGGAGAATGAAGGAGAAGGGATTGTGGTGTGGCCATCCCCCCGGGAGGTGATTTCTAGCTTTCTGTCTCTGTCTCTTTCTGTCTTTCTGGCAAGCGCAAGAGCGCTATAGCAAAAAATCTCTCTAAAAAAAAGAAAAAAAAAATCTTCCATCAACAGGTGGTTTGAAGGTTAAAATGTGGATCCCACATGGCCAACTTTGCAATTTGAGTCATGAACAGTGGCTTGAGAATCACGATGGTTGGGACCAGCAGTTGGTGTAAAGGCCATGTCACTTGTCACTGGACTCCCATGTAGTCAACTGTGGTTTGAGTCCCAGACCTGGTGGCTTAAACTCATGGCAGGCACATGTATGTGCATGCCCAAAACCCCAAGAAGAGAATGGAGGAGAAGGGACTGTGGCTCGACCATCCCCCCTGGGGGCTGATTTCTTGCTTTCTGTCTCTCTCTGTCTTTCTGGCGAGTGCACACACCCTATAACAACAACAAAAAAATACTCTCCAAAAAAAAAAAAAGAGAGTGAGAGAGAGAATCATGATGGGCATGAGTGCCCATGTACTCAAAATTCCTAGACCAGAGCAGAGTGAAGGAGAAGGGGTTGTGGTGTGACCATCCTCCTTGTGGGGAGGGGCGTGGTGGTGATTTCTCACTTTCTCTCTGCCTGCATCTGTCTGACGACTACTTGTGTCCTATAGCAAAAACTGAAGAAGAAAATAAAAGAGCATTCTTATTGCTGTGTTAAGGATATACTATAGAAGACCAAAAATGAAGTCAGTGAAAATGGTTAGGAAGCTTTTATTACCAAAACTGATAATCACTTGAAATTCTGTAGTGTGGCCATACCTGTTATTTATGACAATTCTCCATTCTAATTAGTCATTGCTCAGGCAGACTAATTGTTAAAAGTTTTACATATTTTACTATTTTTTTAATAATCCATACAAAAAAAGATAGTGCCTTAGATCAAGTGATTAGTGGTACCTATGATGGTAAATCATAATATTATGCATTTTTTTTGAAAGTAGTATCAATGGAAATTTGCTGTTGAATGGGTGTAGGTAATTAAGTTACAAGCCTACCTTCTTTAATGGAATTAGTACCCTTATGAGAGACCTGGAAGAGGTTCCTCACTTCCTTTTCATGTGCAGACACAGTGAGAAATTAACCACCTATGTACCAGGAAGCAGTTCCTCACCAGACACCAGATCAGCTTAGGCCTTGATCTTCTTTTTTATTTTTTTATTTTTTTGGAGAGGTTTTACTATAGGGCGCGTGTGCTCGCCAGACAGACAGAGACATAGAGACAGAAAGTGAGAAATCACCCCCCAGGGGGGATGGTCATGCCGCAATCCCTTCTCCTCCATTCTCCTCTCGGGATCTTGGGCATGCACGCATACGCGCCGGGCGTGAGTTTTAAACCACCGGGTCCGGGACGCGAACCGCTGTCCACTACGTGGGAGTCCAGCGACATAGCCATTACGCTAACTGCTGGTTCCCTGATTTTGTACTGCCCAGTCTCGAGATCTGTCAATGCTGACCAACTATATTATCATTATCACACACCAGATACTCTTCAAGCACTTTAAATGTAACTTGCTTATTATCTACAACATTGTTAGACAGATAGCTGTGCCACACTTTTTCTTCTATCAAGAAAGATCTATTTATTATATCATAAAAGGTGCATAATAAATAAAATGTACTTCAATCTGTAATGGCTTTTGAACTGTCAAGATTTCGTTTTTCATTTAGACTTTTTTTTTTTAGAGAGATATTTTTGCTATAGGGCATGCACACTTGATGGACAGAGAGACAGACAGAAAGTGAGAAATCATCCTCCAGAGGGGAATGACCAAGCCTCAATCTCTTCTCCTCCATTTTCCTACTGGGATCTTGGGTATGCACACACACGCACAATGCACGCCCAGCATGAGTTTTAAGCTATTGGGTCTGGGACTCAAACCACAGTCCACCTTGTGGGAGTCCGGCAATGTAAATTATGCCATTTGCTGGTCCCTTTATTTTGACTTCTGTCGTTCCTTCTTGAAGCCCAATTTCTCTCAGTGTTCCTACTTTGTGATGCTCTGGAGTTTCTTAGTAAGACGAACAATTTGTTTCTCGGTGCTTTAGGAGAGATTCCAAGATAAAACTTCAGAAAATGTTACATTCACATTTTTAGGATCAGATGATGGAGCAGACTTTTTTGGTTATCCTAGAAGTAATTTTCGAGGCTGGTGACACTTCAGTCGATAATGTTTGTCAAACAACATAACCCATGTAGTCTCGCACCTCAGGGGGACTGCTAACAGCACTATCAGTCATAAATTCAGTTGATTTTTATTTTTTACTATTATATCACCCTCTGATAATACTGCAGGTGATTTTACCACTTATCTGGGAGAGAAATGTTGATCCAAAGTGAGCACAAAGTCTCTATTTAGGTTTTATTGTTTGTTTGTTTGTTTTTTTAATCTTTACTATACTGTTGTTATCTGGACTCTGCAGTTCAGGGAAAAAAATCCAACCTGATAATCCTTACCCATGTTTGGAGATAAAGGCAGTTCTTTTTAATTATTATTGTATCTTTTTATCTGTTTCTTTATGATAAGCATCTTATTTAAAACTATTCTCAGAATAAATGGAAATTCGATGTAAGCTTTGGCATTTAGTTTTAAATCAAGTGATATAGTTCTGCCAACCTGTTTACTGTCAAACGTTCACTCAGTATCCTTTTTTTCTGCATTATGCATGTTTTCCTCATCTCCCTACTCCGCCCCTTAATCAGACCTTTAATTTCTGTTAGGGGCACATGACTTCATTTCCAAGATTTATGGTCTGAAAATTTCAGTAACAATTGGGTCAGTTATAATCATACTTGAACCCAGGCACTAAAAATTTATTTTGTTTTTGTCTCTCTCTTGTGAGCGCACAAGCCCTAAGGTAAGAAAAATAAGGAGGCAAAGTATTGATGTCACAGGGAGGTGTGGTATGGTCTGTTGAGGATGTTTTGTGGTTTTGTCAACTGTGTTGGGGAGAGATATTCACCTGTTGAAATATTCATTTTGTAAGACAAATAATAATGTGATTGAATGTATTAAAGAAAATGAAATGAAAAATAAATTAACTAATTAAAAATGATTTTAAGTAGACTGAAGGTTGTAAGAATAGGTGCATGGAAGAATAGTTATGTCAGTAGATAAATACTATGATAGAAAGTCAAAGTCCCTGGGCCAGCCAGTGGCATTGCAGTTAAGGCAACTGGATCCCACATGACTGAGTCTCCAGTCTGAGCTCTGGACCCATTCCCTTTGTGCCCAAAATCCCCAAAGGAGAAATGGAGGCAAAGGGTTTGCAATGGGACCATCCCCCATGAATGGCATATGTCACTTTTCCTCTTTCTTTCTAAATGGTGAACACACACTCCATCCAGTATATTTTTTTTAAAAAAAGGGAAGTTAAAATTTCAAAGGCCATAACTTTAATATTCATTTTCTACTCAGCCTTGGGGTTTTTACTGCACCTCCCTACCACAGTTGGGGAAAGAGGCCCTGAGACGGCGTAGCTGACACGTCCAGCTACCACCCAGTGGACAGACAGGACACCAGATGTGGGTGTTCCTCTTCTCCATTTTTCCACCATCCAGATCGCCTCACTGTATGTATAAGGAAAATGAAGCAAAGAGAATTGAAGTCCCTTGCTCCAAATAGTTTAGTTATTATTCAACTTTCTTTGTAACTATTATATAATTGAAAGATTGTATGCATTTATCAAGCGCAACCTTTTTTTAATTGCCAGAGAGCTTGTGTTCTTGCCAGACAGAAAAAGAGTGAGAAAGCGCCCTCTGATGGGATATAGCACTGCAATCTTTTCTCTTCCATTTCTCCATCTTGATGGGATATGGGACAATGCACACACTTGACCCCATTATGTTTTTCAAGCTACTAGAGAAGGACCAAACTGCAGTTGGCCATGTGGGAGTCTCGATCCCTTAACCCTTGAGCTACAGGACTGTCCCAAACACGTTCTGAAATAAATACACATTTTGGAATGGCGAAATTGAGGGAATTAACATATGCATTAGTTCACATACATATCTTTTTTTCTTTTTTTGGAGTAACCCTTAAATCTCTTCTCCAAGCATCTATTCACCATAATATACACTATATCTCTTGAATGTATTTCTCCTACCTAACTGAAATTTTGTATCCTTTGACCAAGTAATTGAACATCTTCCCTACTCAACGCTTACTAATCATCATTTTACTCTCTATTTCTATGAGTTCAACTTTTATCTACCTGGTTCATGAATCTGTGCTCAATTTGTAGATACTTCCGCTTCTGCATTGTCTACAAGTGGAAAAATATAAGCACACTCTGATAGTGTGGCAATAGAAAATAGTTCCTCAAACTTGTTTACTAGAAACAATGAAAGTTATATTGTGAGACATGAATGATGATAAAGGATATTTTGTAGATAATGAACCATATATTTCTGAAGTCAAAAATATCTAGTGGGGCAAGGTTCAGGAGAGAGAGATATTTAAGTCAGATTGAAGGATATGTAAGTATATTTCTGTGTGTGTCTATATATATATATATATATATATATATATAGACACACACATATATATACATATACACACACACACATATGTATAGTATAAGACAAAAAATTATACACCTTCATAAGGCACTAACCACAAAAGGAGCTTGTAAGGTTGGAAGTTGCTGTGGGTGAGTCATCAAGTGAGTGGTGAGTGAATGTGAAGGCCTAAGACATTACTGTGCACTACTGTGTGCTTCATAAACATTATGCCCTTAGGCTACATTAAATTTATTTAAAAAATTTCTTTTCTTCTCTCTCTCACTCTTCTTTTTTTTTTTTTTTCTGTTTGTTTTAGTATAGGGCACCTGTACTTACTGAAGCCAGACAGAGAGAGGGTGAAAGTGCAAAACCACCCCTCAAGAGGGTATGGCCACTCTACAATCCTTTCTTCTCCATTCTCATTTTGGGATTTGGGGCACACACCCATACACACTTAATGTGATGCCTGTCAGTGGTAAGGAGTGTTCTGGAAATGTTGGACTTCTTATGATGTTCAAGTTGGGCATGGCTGAATCTGTTCTTTTTGTCTTTTTAATTTTATAACATTATTTGCCTCAAAATGGAGCCATAGATACAACTGTGCCTGTAAGATGTGCTTATACTTTAATATTTTGAAGCTTTCAGATGATTTTGTCCACTAAAATATATACTGTGTGACAATCCTATTTTTTTAAAATTTACCTTTTACATTTTCATCAAACTGTCATTATATTTTCCTTAAATTTTGAATATCATGTCAGAACCATCTCTTCATCTGATCATTAGAATAAGTAGCACAAATTCATGTAGCTTTAACTCAACATTCATGTGCTTTTTGTCAAATATTTTATATATACCACAATCTTATTGAGGGAAGAGTTATCATCGCAGACTTAGTAAAAACTGAAGCACCTGGACCAGCAGATGATGTAGCAATTTCATTGCTAGACTCCCATATGGCTGATCACAGTTTGAGTTCTGGACCTTTTGGTTTGAAACTCACACAGAGAGTGCATGTGTGTGCCCAAGATCTCAGGAGGAAAAAGGAGGTGATGCGATTTCAAAGTGGCCATCACACCGGGGGAGCGGGGGGTTGGGTGCGGTGGGGTGGCAAGTTCTCCCTTTCTCTCTAATTATCTCTGTGTCTGTCTCTTTCTCAGGTGAGCACACATGCTCTATGGCAAAAAACTCTATAAAACAAAACAAAAGAAGTAACTAGAAGTTAACCACCTCACCAATATTTTTACTATTGAATGGCAGATTTGATATGCAGAAGCAAGTCTGACTGCTGTCAGAGCCTGCTTCTTTCCAACTGAAATAAGTGTAAATTCCAAGTTGTTGTGACTTATTGATTACAACAGAATCTAACCAAAAGAGTTATCATGATCTTGAGTACAAAGGAAAAGTAATTCAAAATAAAAAGATTTAAGAACTCAAAAGTTATGCCTTTGGCTTAAAATATACATACTGAAAATTTATATCTATACTACTCCATTGTTCTGTAGCATAATAATATCTATAAAATATGTAAATGTAAATAAAAAAAATTTAGTGTACTCCATAACTTTTAGACTAGTAAGTTTGATAAAATAAGGAATCAAACTATTAATTTTTAAGTATTGACAAATTGATGGCATATTCAATATTTTAAATTCTCTAAAAAACAGTATTGTTTATTATTTAATTTTTCTTTCTTAGTTAGTAACCTATCATAGACTGTACATAAAAAATAAACCACTTTTAATTCTGTTTATTATGACATTTTTAAAAAATACAATGAGAATTATGCCATTGTTGTAGCCCAAGATCATTTTTGCAGTAGTGCAGTCCTTCCTTTTGTATAGCAATAAATATATCCAGTTTCTGGCATTTAATGAGAAAGAAATTTAAGACTAACAACGTATTTGCATGAATGCTTCATTCTTTGAAGAACAGATAGAGTGTAAAACCTTGTAAATCTGCACAAATAAAGAAATATTGGTAATATTTCTGATACGTTTGAGTGCACTGATGTATTTGGGTGAGCAAAAGATATATTTTTCAATTTATTTATTGCGAAATGTTGCTGGATTTTTAATTCAATTCTCTTCTTCAAGGAATTAATAGTAATATATAAAAAGGGATGTAATTACAATGAAATCTAATTAATTTTACTCTAAGAACAATATCACCTTTTACTTTTTAATATTTTATAAAGAATTACTTTATTTTTTGATTGATTGATTTCACATGAATTTTGCCAGAGAAAGAGAGAGTGAGAGAAGGAGAGTTAGAAAGTAAGTCGCCAAATCCGGAACTCGAACTGAGGTAGCCCATGTGGGAATTTCAGCACCTTAACCACCACTCCACCTGCTGGCCCCAATATCACCTTCTAATATGAGCATAGTAGTTGAAATTAATATGTACTCAAAAATAAAAGTGTAGGAAATATGCTGGGTAAAATATCTTCACAATCTAAATGATGAATAGTGATTTAATGTATGAATAATAATAACAAAATAAATTTTAAAAAAGTAGTTGAAGAAAGAAATGGTTTCTTGAAGAGAAAGTTCAATGTGAATCTTATGAAAATTTATAACTACTGTTGATATTTACCTTATGATTTTCCTTTAGCTTTTCATATGGTAATTTTTCTTTTCTTTTTTTTTTTTCTCTTTGTCAAGAGGGGGCATACACTTAACAGAGAGCAACAAATAGGAAAGATGTAAGCACCCGACAGTGGGACATGGTCACGCAGCAAACCCTTCTTTATTTCTCTATGCTATTGGAATTCTGGGAAAGTGCCCAGTTCATTTCTTAAGCCACTGAGGCCGAGGTTCAAACTCTGCCGCCATGTGTAATCTGACTCCTTTAACCACTAGACCTTGGGACTGGCCTAATGGTAACTCCTTTTAATACTCTGAATGCAGAAAATATGCTCAGTTCCAAAGAATTGTCAGAAATTTTCTTGTTGTTGATGATTCTCCATATTTTGGACAATTTACTTAAACATATTTGGTTAAGGACATCTGTTTAAGATAAAAAAATCTCTGGCAAAATGCTTAAGACATTAATTGTTTTTAGGGTTAGGTAATGGTGCAACAGGAACACATGATCCCACATGGGAAAGATCTTGGATATACACCTCAATATCTCCCTTAGCACAGTAGACATATGTGCCTCTTTGTGACCTGCTGCTTGAGACTGGGATGATAGTGGAGTGAAGACATTGTGTGGGGTCCTGTTAGGATTCACAGTTCTACTGAGACAGAACACTAGACTAGTCTCAAAGGGATTTAACAGGGACATAACTGAAGGGGATAAATATTTCTTAAGCTATGCTCTTGGTGGGTGGTTGCACGCCACCAATATGTGTTATGGAATTTATCTAAGAGGCTGTTAATCACAGCTAATGAAAGTGCCAAATCTATAGCTAATTTGCAGTTGTCTTTAAATTCAGTAACGAAAGGAGTATTAGACAATAGGATGACATTAGATTATATTTTAGTTAAACAGAGTGATATTTTTATGACAGTGAATATTTCTCTCTTTTTTTTTGCCTGTTTGTTTTTGTTATAGAGTGAGTGTACTTGCTGTAAAGAGAAAAAAAGAGAAAGAGAGAGAGGGAAGGTGAGAAATCCTCCCCCAGGGAAAATGGCTACGTCATAATTCTTTTACCTCCCTTCCCCTCTTGGGATTTTGAGAGCACATCCCCGCACACGCGTGCGCGCGCGTGCACACACACACACACACACACACATATACCGGGCATGATTTTTAAAGCCACCAGGACCAGGACTTGAACTGTGGAGTGAGCCATGTGAGATCACAGACCTCAACCTCCAAGTTACCTGCTGGTCCTTTTGTCGTTTTTATCTAAATACATCTTCTGACATTGGGACGTGTTGAGAAAATTAGATACCAGGCCCTTGGCTTCAAACTTGGCTTCAAACCATTCTAGATCAATATAGTCCATATAGTCCATTGTTAACAGAGACAGATGATTAGTTTTCTAATGTATTTTCCTGGCTCTCGAATGAATTAAGAAATTTACTTAGGACCGACAGATGGTGTAGAGGTTAAGGCAGCTGTATGTCACAGGACTGACTGCATGTTTTGAGTCCCATACCCTATGAATTGAAAAACAAACTGGGCAAGTGTCCTTGGGTGCCCCAAATGTGGAAAGGACAAGAGAAAAGACTGTGTATGATGTGGCCGTCCTCCCTGGGAGATTATTTGTCACTTTTTCTCTCTCTCTCTAGTGAGCCAACATACCCTATAGCAAAAGTGAAAAAAAAAAAAAAAAAAAAAAAAGGAGAGAAAAAATATAGGAAGAATAAGAAAATCTTTAAATAGTGGTTTATTTATATTACTATTTTGTTACCTGATATTCAAAAGAATGCTTGTACTGGTTCTGAATATATCAAAGTTTATGGCCCGAGTATTTCTTTCTTTTTTTTTTTTTTGGAGAGGTTTTTGCTATAGGGCGCGTGCGCTCGCCAGACAGACAGAGAGAGACAGAGAGATAGAAAGCAGGAAATCACCCCCCAGGGGGGTTGGCCACGCCGCAGTCCCTTCTCCTCCATTCTCCTCTCGAGATCGTGGGCACGCACGCACACGCACCCGGCGTGAGTTTAAGCCACCGGGACCCGGGACTCGAACCGCGGTCGACTACGTGGGAGTCCAGCGACATAGCCATTACGCTAACTGCTGGTCTCAACCCGAGTATTTCTTTTTTTTTTTTAATTTTTATTTTATTATTATTTTTTTTTTTTTGAGAGAGATTTTCACCATAGGGCGCGTGCGCTCGCCAGACAGACAGAGAGAGACAGAGAGACAGAAAGCAGGAAATCACCCCCCATGGGGGATGGCCACGCCGCAATCCCTTCTCCTCCATTCGCCTCTCGGGATCTTGGGCACGCACGCACACGCGCCCGGCGTGAGTTTTAAGCCACCGGGTCCGGGACACGAACCGCGGTCGACTACGTGGGAGTCCAGCGACATAGCCATTACGCTAACAGCTGGTTCCCGAGCCCGAGTATTTCTTAAGACTAGAAGTCACTAGGAGGCCTTTCAACTTTTTCATAATAAAAATACAAAACAATAGAAATCATGCATGTATTTGACAGTGTGTATGGAAGCAAGCCATCTGCACTGAAACCATTTTGAAATTCAGAAACATCTACAGAGAACAATTGGACCATATGCTGAGTCATAGGGAGATCTATTTGAGGAATGGTGAGATGAGAAACCTGGAATGGATATCTGAAGGAATGAAGATAATTACTCCTTAGTCTTGTGAATAGACTTTGTCACATTTAAGTTCTGCTGCATCTTATAAGTCCAATTTGAACCCGTTTTCATTTAATAGTAATCTGTCTTCTCTCCAACAAACCACATACAGACTTCATTGGATTGAATACGTTTTTTTTTTTTTTTGTAAATTATAAAAAATGTTCTAAGACCATCTCAGTAGATAACTTGAAAACTCAGTAAGTTTTCATTCAGCTTCTCACTATTCACTAAAGACTGTTGTGTTCTAATCTACTTTTCAGTTCATGGGCCTTATTACTCTGCTTTTACACATTGTGTGATGAGAATCAAAGTTATACCAATACATTTGATCAATTAATTCAACTACCATACACCTAAAATAGTTTCTTTTGAGTTCTCTAGCTTTAATAATCTCAAGAAAAACAGAGACACTATACAGAATCAAAAATAAATCAAGAGCTATCCACGTTATTCATTCATTTGCTTAATAAGTATTTATTAAGACTAAATATGGTATTATGTAAGGTGTTCACATACATTGCTGAATAGACACATTTACTCTCACACTGTTTATTATCTAGTCAATAGAATGTGCTACATATTTACTTTACACTGGACTATTTAGCTTTGCTTAACTAGGTACAATTGAGAGACATGATTTTGAGAAGTACAGATAAATTTGAAGAAGCCAAATTTAAAGGAAAATTAAAAAGTAAATTGAAGTTCAAGATGTAAAGAATTAAAACTACCACGAAGTTCTAATTCTTATATAAATAAGATAGTGTATATTCTTTTAAAAGTAAAATAAGAAGGAAAAAAAGAAAAGCCTGTGGAAATGCTTGAGACAGAATATGATTTTAAAGAACCCTTAATACAAAAATGGTTAATAAAATGTGACCTTATACAAAATGTTATCAAAATAAATAAATACCTTTATGTGAGTTATGATATCTGATTCTTGTCCTTTGATCTGAAATCATACTTTTAGAGTTATAGCATAAAAAGTTAGAAGGATTACATATATTTTCCATTGGTAAATAATCATTACTATGCCTCTAATCCTCTCAGAAGTTCAAGAACTTATACAAATATTTTCACAAATCCTGTTTCTTTTGTAGGCATGAGAAGAGAAATATTTTTCTCTAGAGCTCTCCTGGTTCAATTTCTAACCTATAAAAATAGGGAGAAAAAATAAGAGTTGAACAGCAAAGAAAATATTTATATGTTGCAATTGCCTCATTAGTCAAATGAAGATGCTTCTTTTAAAATAAAATTGGAGGGCCAGTTCATGACTTATGAGTTAAGGAGGCCCACATGGTCAACTGAGTGGCTCAAATCCTGCACCCTGTGGCTTGGAAAAACACTCCAGGCACAGGTACATGTCTGCCCAAAATTCCAAAGGGAGGAAGAAATGGGGAAGAAGGGATGTAGGTATGACCATTCTCCATGGTGGATTTTTTCTTGTTTCCTCTCTCTGTCTCTCTTTGGTGCACTCCAGAAAATTTTAAAAAATGAAATAAAATGAGTTACAGAATAGAGGATCTGTTTCTAGTGTTATATTGAACAATATATAAATGTTGGGTAAGTATAGGTAATAATTTATTATTTATTTCAAATTAGCTAACAGAAAGAATTTTGAGTCTTCCCAACAAAAAATCATAACAAACTTTTGAGATGATGGATATGCTAAATTACCTTGATTTGACCATTACATATTCATGTCCTGAAAAATGACACTGTACTCCACAAATGTACAAAATGATTATATGCCAGTATAAAATTCTTAATAATGAGAATGTATTGTATAGTTAATACTATTTTTAAAAAAACTAAAAGTATTTTATATGAATAAAAACTTTCTTGGGAAATATTAATTTGTGCCTATAATGTGAGCGCTGTCTCATTCAATATTATCTCATTTTTATGTTAAAATCATATAGAAAACTTAATGTTAAGCAAAATGAGGCAGACTTTGAAAACCACACACTGTATATCCCTGCTCAATATCTTCCAAGTGGGTGTATTTTATGGCAGAAATCAAAAGATTTAAAGATAGAATAGCAGGGAAGATAAATGTAGATACCAGTGACTGTAATAGAAGGTGGTTGGCAGGGGCAAAGGGAAGAAACATCTAACAGACAAAAGAATGTAAGGTTAAACCTGTATTGGTTTGTTGGAAAAATCATGATGTATTTTTTCTATGCAAAAATGTGTCATGACTTTTCAAACAACCCAATATATGGTGATATGTTTTATTTGACTGTCATGTACTACATTCATAATTTGAGAAACTATCATGTGTTATAAATATGTACAATGATGGAATATAAATAAAAAATATTACTATGGGTTTGTGTATGGTTCTAAGAAGTGCAACAAACACTTTATTCCATTGATATATTCTTCCATGCTCTTGTTTTGCGATGTTTTGTAAATGTCACATGGAAAAATGTTGGCACTAATACACTTAAGAAGAACAACCAGTGGCCTTGTTGAAATTAATTCCAGTTGCTTATCATATTGTATCTACGAATAGGCCACTTAGCTCATATCTGAGAAGTACTTCTAAACGAATATTTTTGTATGCAATATTTATGGCTATGTGCTTACAAATATAAGCATTTTTTAGGCAACAAAAATTTAAAGTTAATTGAAGATGATTTTTTTAATACCTACAGGTTTTTGATCATGTGCCTTTCAATATTTTACTATCATTTTTAAGTTTACTTATTTATTCCTTGAATTAGAGAGACAGAGACAGCACCCCAGCTGTGTTTTGACACCATGATCCAGCCCCAGCTTCAGACAGACCTAGATCATGGGCACACACAGGTCCAACCTATACAGGTGTATCTATGAAGATGAACCCAGCACCTTCCCACGTAAATCAACCTCACAGACCATTGTATTTTATTCCTGTGACACTATCCTGCCCAGTATTTTATTATCTTCATTTTATTTACCTTATTATTTCTCATACCATAAGTATCTCTCATTAAAACTTTTAATGTTAGTATATTTTAAAATAACTATTTTATTTATTATTATTATTATTATTGTTGTTATTAATTGTAACTTGCTATAGTAATTAGAGAAAGAGAGGGAAAATAAGAACGCAAGTCGCCAGGCCACACACTTGAACCTTAGCCAGCCCTGTGGGAGTCTAATGCCCCAACCACCGTGCCACCTGCTGGCCCAATATCAATGTATTTTGAAAACAAAAAGTTAGTTAGGATTTTACTTTAAAAAGTGATAAATTAAATTTTTAATTTAAAATTATTTATTATTTTAAAATATATTTATAATTTTTTGAGAGGTTTTTGCTATAGGGCGCGTGCTATCGCCAGACAGACAAAGAGAGACAGAGAGAAAGAAAGCGAGAAATGATCCCCAGCATAGATGGCCATGCCACAATCCCTTCTCCTCCATTCTCCTCTTGGGATCTTCGGCATGCACGCACACACGCCCGGCGTCAGTTTTAAGCCACTGGGTCTGGGACTTGAACCACGGTCAGTTACATGGGAATTCAGCAACATAACCATTATGCTAACTGCTGGTCCCAAATATATTTATAATTTTTATCACGGTATTTGTTGGCAGTCTCACTGGAGAGACAGAGAGAGACATAGAGACAGAAAGTGAAAACTCACCCCATGCAGGATGGCCACACTGCAACCCCTTCTCCATTCTCTTCTCCAGATTATGGGCACACATGCCCATGCATCAAGTGTGAGATTTAAGCCTCCAGTCTGGAACTTGAACCACGGTTGACTACATGGAAATACAACGATGTAAACATTACACCATCTTCTGGTCCCAAGTAGTCTTTTTAAATTATCTTTGTTTTTTTTTTTTTTTTGTGTGTGTGTGTGTGTGTGTGTGTGTTTATTTTGTTTTTTAAATTAACAGATGATTAAATGTTTCAAACTGGGCCAGCAGGGGGCATAATGTATGAGGCACTGGACTTCCACATGGCTGACCACAGTTTGAGTCCCAGACCTGGTGGTTCACCTTCTCACTTTCTCTCTCTCTGTTGAGTGTGTGTCCCATATTACAAATTAAATAATAATAGTAAATAAAATTAAATGACTAATTTTTAAAAAAAAAGTTTTCAAACTAAACAATATTTCTTATGCATCCTCATTAGATTTCTAGAACATAATTATAATGGTAGCTATTTTTATATCATTTACTATATTTTATACTTTTGTCAACTTATGATGCTCACTGAAATATCCTACCAACAGCCTGAATATGCCACCAGTGGTAGACTGCTGCTCACATGAACACAAAACTTATAGTAATATTTATTTTGTGTATATAATTTTATTTTACATAATTTTATTTTAATTTATAATTTATTTTATTATAAATAAAATAATTTCATTTTAATTTTATTTTAATTTCTTTAGTAATACTTTGACCTGAGGCATTTCCAAATCCACTTAGACTAGAGATAGCTTAATACTGTGAGTGGTTATCTATAGTTTCATGAGAGTAGCAAAACCAGGAGGTCAACACATGTGAAAATTCCTTTTTAACTTTATCTTTTAAATTAGTTAGCTACAAATTGTGGTAATATTTTACTGATTCTGCTTATTCAATACTTCAGTGTCATAGTGTTACTCTTTCAAAGTTTTGTATCATTTTTCTAATCATCTCACGATGTCAACCTGAATAGGGGATACTGGAATAAAACTAAAGCTTTATGTACTAAAGCATCAGCTCCCAGGCTACTGAAAAACAAGGCCAAAATGTGCAGAAAAAGAATTGATATTCTTGAGAAATGCCCTTTCTGAGAAGGTGGCATATTGAAACAAAAACAAAAACAAAAAGTATCTTTTCAAATATTAAGTGAAAAGTAAGAAACATGTCTTAAAATTCAAGGTTTATAAAGAAACCACTAACGTCAAGGCAGAAGAAACAGTACTCCTGCTCCAACATAAAGTAAGATACATCTAAATTAGATTGCCATCTAAAAAAGAAATATATAAAGTCAGCAAAACCCTGTGATAAACATCTGCGATTAGAGATCTAGAGCATCAAAATTTTATGTCTTACCTACCAAACAAAAATACAAAACCTATCAGAGTTCTTAGGGAGTCAGTATGGATTCCTCATCTCCATAGTAGGTGCTAAGTATACCTGTGTTGGTTGAATAATGTAAATAACTATTGCGTCCTCCTGTCCTGTTTGTCAAGCAAAATAGATTTGGGCCCTGCTACCATGGTATGCAATCTTTAGCTGACAGCAGAAAAGTTACAGAGGTTGGATATAGTATGCTCTACGTAGTAGGTATATAGTTTATGTTAGAGAACCATGAGCCAATCATAAAGTTAAGATGATAAGAAGTAGTTTTCTTCAGGAATATAGACCAATAACATCAAACAGTCATCAGTAATTATCCATAAAACAGGAACTGTATATTCCACATAACTAGATATGGGAAATAATGCTGCTTTGGTTTATAGTGTATGAAAAATATAAAACTAATCCTTGTGCCAACCCTTAGTTCAGTGGTAAAGTGCTATGCATGGGAGTCATAGTCCATATGGCCAATCACAATTCAAATCCCATCCCTGGTGGCTTGAAAAGTATGCCAGGCATGTGCACATCTGTGCCCAGAATCCTGAAGAGATGGAAAAATGGAGGAAAACAGATTGTGGTATGATAGCACCCCATTAAGGGGTGCTTTGTCCTTCTCACCCACTCTCTCTAGCTGGGTGAAAGACAGTTTTCCAGTAGCGAAATTTACTTATTTATGTAGTAAATGTTTTTAAGTATTTTTAAATTACATAGAATGTGATGTCTTTCATAGCTTCTGAGTCTTCCTCCTGAACTGTAGTCAGTTCAGACTTTTAATTTAGTTTACTTTAAATTATAATTTCATTTTCATTTGCCTGAGGCAGTTTTTATGACAACAGTTCCACTGTGAATAAAGTACAGTACATCCTGGGTTTTTCTAGACATTAGGCTTATGACATTTGCAAATTCATTTCTTGTGCATTTTCATTTACAATGGTTTACAAAGGTTGAATGTCATTACTATTATAGATCATGAAATGTTCTCAATTTTAACACAATTTCAATCCTGCTCTAGCAATGTAACTGACTTGATCAGATGTACATTTTATTTATATTTTAAAAATGAGATACTCAGTCTGAAATGTGAATATTTACATATCAGCAGTCAACTCAGCTAACCCTCAAAACCACAGCTAGTTGCCTGAATCAAAGGCCTAAGATTTTTAAGAAATTGCAGTAAAATTAAAACTGAATCAATCTAAAACAAAACATTCAAAAATTGTTGAAATAATTTTATACAATAATCTTTCTCTAAAACCTTTCTAGATATTTAACATGAACATATTTTTTATCATGTCTAACTTTGCATGCATAATGAAGTAGGTAAATTAATTCACAATAAAATGGCTTCCAAAATATAAGACACTTCCTCATGGAACACCTAGCAAAGTCTCATAACTAAGGGATTTCACACTCACAAAAATATTTAATTTGTTTTCAGTGACTTCCTCTACCTGTCCTTCAAAAATCTCTTAGGCAAGAATATATAAAAAGCCTGATGAGCTCTTTAGAATAGAAGATAAAAGGAAACTTTTATTAGATATGGAAAACATATTCAAATTAAATATTCATTATTATTTCTATTTTGGAATATAATGAAATTACAGATAATGCATCTGCAAAATCTTATATATACCATTATAATTATTTTCCCATCAAACAACTGATGCTCTGTCATCCTTGTATCTGAAATGCAAAATTATTTAAAATGCTTTACAGATGAGGAAATTAGTGTGTAAAAGATTGTGTTAGCTAGTTACCCATCCTCCAACATGAAATCTGTAAAAGAACTGAAACATATTTATTTTTTAACCAAAAGATATTCAAATATATTTATATTCTCTCAGTAATTAATTGTTGCTGAAGTCTACCTTTGATATTTTTAGTGAAATGCATTCCTTGCCAAAAGCCACATAGAAAACATTTTAAAAATGACAACTGAGAGTATGATGAAAGACCTCATCAAACAGGCATTGTAATACAATAAACTTTAGCCTTGTTTTCTCTACTATTTAAACCATTTAAGAAAGAGGGTGAACTCTCCCTTTTTGTATCTTTCAAACCACTTTATTAGGACAGTTGAAAAAAATACTGTTACTTCTCTCAGATTACAATGCACTTTTAACACAAATCCAATAAATCAGTATATTTTCAACTTAGTCTGCAATTTTAATGTAAGCACAGTTTAAACATCATCAGTTAGGTTGCTGTACGGCCTTACAGTCTGTTTAGCAAGTAAATTTGCTGCTCAATATCATTGCTAATGGATTTTCTTCTTTACTGTTCTTTCCTTCTACCTTTGTTATGCATTTACTAAATCAACTGTGGCTAAAACTGTCATTGAAGAAGTCCCTTGTTACACTGAGGTGATCTCAGTTTGACTTGTACCCACTCGGCCTGCTGCCTGCCACACGGCCTTCATTGTTCATTCTGTTCTAGTGTCTCAGTTCTGTCGCACTGGTTGCTGACACCATCGCTGATGGGTTGGAAGTGTAACTGCATTCTCAATGCTTTTGTTATTTTCTTCTCTGTAGAATTCACAGGATATGGGCTTATAAAAGTTAAGCATAACTCTCCAGCTGATTTAGTTTTATGTGAGAATTTTTCTAAATTTCATCTTTTTTTCCCCACCAAATGTTGGAAAGGGAATACATGTATTGCATAGAAGGTCGAATAAAATAGCCATAGAAATCTCTTCCAATTGAGAATTTTTATAGTTTTGATTAAGCACTACCTCTCGGGACTTAGTTTTTTGTTTCATATCAAATGGGAATAGGTAGGAAAGGCTTTCTTTGGTTAAGACTGCATCTGTTAATAGTTTATCTGTTTTCTGTTATGTAATAGTCAACATATTTAACCAACTTTTATATTTCTTATCTCATTTACATTTATTCTTAAAACATATATGACGCTTTACAAAATACCCACCATTCAGATTGTAAATCTGCATTGATAATTTCCAGTCATAATAAAAACATTACAGGAATAGATATTCTGTATAATTTCAGTAAATTGGATAGGTATATAGAAACTGATTTGCAGGATTAATTTCAAATTAAGAAAGTAAGAGTCCCTGCCAGCGATGTGATGTGCCTGAAGTTATATCTAATATTTCTTAAATTTATAAAATGCCAAATCATTTTTGAGCAAAGATAATTAAATGTCTGATTAGAATAATGGTAATATCTTAAAGACTGTAATAGAAAGAGCATAGTAATGCTTAGGAAATGGTTATGAATCTGTATTTGAGGATCAGAGACTGACAAATTGTAGGATAACCTGAGTAAAATACTAGAATTTAGGAATAATTTGAGATCATAGAAAAATAAAGATTAAAATATTCCAGACATGCAAAGGATTAAAAATACATATCAATCCTCTGAGACTAAGACCTAAATATTTTTAAGACTTTAGTGTGCTCTTCATTCAATGTACACACACACACACACACACACACACACACAGACGTATATAACATCGGCATCTGACATTTAAAATGCAAGGACAGGGATCAGCAGCTGGCATAATGGCTGTCACCGGACTGCCATGTAGTTGACTGTGATTCGAGTTCCGGACCTGGTGGCTTAAACTCACGCCGGCGCGTGTGCGTGCATGTCCAAGATCCCAAGAGGAGAATGGAGGAGAAGGGATTGTGGTGTGGCCATGCCCCCTGGTGGATGATTTCTCGCTTTCTGTCTTTCTGCCTTTCTCTGTCTTTCTGGCTAGTGCATGTGCCCTATACCAAAAAAATAACCTCTCCAGAAAAAAAAGGAAGGACAAATAAAACTGACCTTGTGACTCAAAAATATGACCTTGTGTCTCAGTCCTAAATGATATGAGACAGATGCTTAAAAATGGTGATAATAATAATAATCTAAACATATATTTTGGGGTCCAACAGGTGGCATAGTGGTTAAGGTCCTGAACTCCTACATGGGCTGAAACAAAGTTCAAATCTCAGACCTGGTTGCTTGAAAATCACTCTGGGTGCGTGTGCGTGCATGTCCAAGATCCCAGAGGAGAATGGAAGAGAAGCGATCACAACGTGGCTATCCACATACTAGAGAGATTTCTCACTTTTCCTTTTTTTGTATTTCTTTGACTCTCTCCAGCAAGCATACATGCCCTATGACAAAAACCTAATTTTCAAATTATATAATTAAGAGACAAAAATTAGATCAATCATATCCTTGGATTTCACACCTTATAGGAACTAACGATCTAAAGAAAGCACCTGTTTCCTTTTGCCATACTACTTAATTTTTGTATTTTTTTAATCCATGATAGAGCATGTGCAAGTGAAAGTGATAGTGAGAGAGGAGCTCTCTCCAAAGTCTTGTCGCATGACGATACTCTTTCTCCAGTCCTCCAGCCCTTCTGCTCTTGGGCGCATGCATGCTTGTCTGGCATGCTTCAGACTAACTGGGCCAGTTATTCAAAATGTGGTCACCATGTGGGATCCATCTTCTCCTGAGAAGCACATTACCACCGTGCCACTGAACTGCTGTATTCTTTTTTTTGTTTTTAATTATTTCTTTTACATTCGTTCACTGAACATCTCTCAACATACAAAATGCTATTTCCCATCCAGAATACACTATACAGTGGCTTAATCATACATGTTATTGTCAATAAATACTTTTCCATTTGTTTCATGTATACATATATATTTTCCCCCTATTTCTCACCATCTGCCATTTCTCATCCTCCTTCCCAAACTGTCTCTGGTATCTGCAGTTGCTTTCCATTCCTCCCCCACACACATATTTTATTGATTCACAAAATATTTTAATTAACCTAACTACTTTCAAAACCAAGGTCAGCTGATATATACATATCTGTGAACACATTCAACTTTAGGCATGAAACTCTGTGAATAGAGTGGATATATTATAAAGTAGCACATAGCTGAGGCTATATAAGTTAGTGTGGTCATTTTAAAGGTAGTTTTCAATATATTTTTCAATTTCGAGAAAGGTTTCACTTGAATAAATAAAAAAAAATGTTAAGAGAACTTTGCTTAAGTCTTAAAGCTAGGAAACAGGTTAGGATTCTGTTCAAATAGTAAGTACACAGACCTGTCAAAAACTTAAGAGAAGACAAAAATCCTTAACTCTGGAAAACAAAGCATAGAAGAAGATCAGTAATGTTTTGGTCTGAAGTCACAAAAGCCTATTTCACCAGTTCAGTCTCCTGTACTTTATCTTCTGTCACGGTCTGATCTTTCCATTTAAAATTCTGGAAGGTAACATTCGACTCTGGATTTGTCTCTATCATTAAGCTGATGATTTCCTTAGTTGTTTTTGAATTCTTATTTCTGTGTGTCTGACCTTAGTTTTCCTTATATAGCACTCGCTTCAGAACTTCTTGGAGAACTAGTCTGGTGTTGGTTAATTCTTTCAGTTTTTGTTTAACTGAAAATGTTCTTGTCTTCTCTTCCCATATGAAGGATACTTTTGTCAGGTATGGTGTTCTTGGTTGAAATTGTTTTTTACTCAGCATTTTGAATATATTTTCCTATTCTTTCCTTGCTCACATTGTTTCTGATGAGAGGTTCATTGTTAGCCTTACGGGATATCCTTTGTAGACAACTTGATCTTTCTCTTGCAACTCTCTGTATTTTGTCTTTGTTGAGGTTTTGGTCTATATGACTATAACAGATCTTGAAGAAGATCTTGGGTTGATTCTAATTGGGATCCTTTGTATTTCTTGGATCTGGATCTTTGAATGCCTCTCTAGATTTGGAAAGTTTTCTTCCAGGATTTAATGAAATAGATTATCAATGCTCTTATTAGTCTCTTCACCTTCTGGGATACTGATTATCCAGATGTTTGGACCTTTAATGGTATATAATATTTCGCATATATTATTCTCTTTTTCATGCTATTTTCTCAGTCTTTGTGATGGGCTTTTCTAGACCAGCAGTTCTTTCTTCTACATCTGAGCTTTGATTTTCTCTGTTCTTCTAACAGTTTCATCTGATTCTTTTTTTATGGTGTTTATTTCCTCTTTCAGATCATGCAAGAACTTTCTCACTTCCTGGAACTCATCAGCTCTTTTCTCCTGCTTCTTCTGGAGTTCATTCTCTCTTCTGTTGTATCTCTGTTAGCTTTGTCACTATGAATATTCTAAACTCTTATTAGACACTTCCATGAGTTCAATTGTACTGTCTGTGGATGAAGAGGAGTTATTCTTTTCCCTTGGGACTGAGGTATTTTCTTGGTTTCTCAAATTTCTTGTGCCTCTACAGTGATTTCTAGTCATCTGATGAGTTATACATTTCTTTCTAATTTCTAGACGTTCAATCTGAACATTCAGAAGCGTGCAGGAGGAGGTGATATGCAATCTCTTTGCCATTACGTGTTTCTCTCTTTGTGTGGCAAGTTCAGTGGGAACTGAGGAATATGTTGCCTTTAACAGTATTCACATATTTGGCTGTGGTTCACTTAGACCTGTCTAGACACTCAGTGAGTGGAGGCTGAGCAGCAATGTGACAAGGTAAAAGAAAAAAGATAAGAAAATAGAGAAAGAAGGAAAGAGAGAGAGAGAGAGAGAGAGAGAGAGAGAGAGAGAGAGAGAGAGAGAGGAGGAGAGAAAAGAGTGAACACAGAAAAAAATGTTTATTTATACAAAATTATTTACCTTTTTAAAAAGAAAAATTTTAAAAAATGAAAAGACAGAGTGAGACAGAAAGAGACAGAGAGAGACAGAGAGAAGGATCCAGGGGTCTCTGCCACTCAAGAGAGAATGGGGTCTGGAGAGTAAATTCTCACCTGAAAAATCTTCATTTTTCTTAGTCCCTGAAAGAACTCCCATGGAAGAGTCAGTCTTCTTCTGAAGTCCTGCCCCTTACCTCTCCACTTGAGAGAGAATGG
This sequence comes from Tupaia tana, assembly GCA_026018925.1. Lineage (NCBI taxonomy): Eukaryota > Metazoa > Chordata > Mammalia > Scandentia > Tupaiidae > Tupaia > Tupaia tana. The sequence continues at coordinate 81,177,491 of JAKSZU010000005.1, forward strand.
GGTTTTGAGGGTGAATTCTCTGCAAAAAATCATTTCTCTTAGTCTCTGAAAGCACTAGTTCTCAGCTTCCATAGAGAAGTCAGTCCTTTTCCCATTGTACTCCTTCTTTAAGCTTATTCAAACTAATTTCTTTTTTTTCTTTTCTTTTTTCTTATTTATTATCATCATAATCTTGTTTATATTACATTGAATTGCATATAACTTTGCACTGTCTTACATTGCTTTTTCAAAAGGGAATGCCATACATGTCAGTCAATACAGAGACATTAAACTCTCCACTTCATCATTCAATATCTTTTCATTGTTTTTTCCTGATCATTATTATTATTATTCCAATTATTTGTTAAACAGTCAATCACTACTTCTCATTTTGCTTGTAAAAAGACTTTACCCATCATGAAATACTTCTCAGACCAATCCAGTTGAGAAAACTATACATGTCATCATTAATAGGTAATAAGCCATATCTATGTCCCACTAATGTCCTGCCTCTCTATTGTTCTCTTGCTATCTTTCTCTATCCTCTTCTCTTCACCCCCCCCCCCATTCCACACTGTCTTATTCTCATTAAGTACTTTCACTGCTTTTATGTCCTCCAATATTTCGCTCTCTACCATAGAGTGCGGATATTTGGTATATATTAAGTGGATACATACAATGTCTTTCTTTCATAGCCTGGCTTACTTCACTCAGCAATAGATCCTTCATATCTGACCACTTTCTATCAAATGCCAGGGTCTTGTTATTTTTTTATGACTGAGTAGTATTCCATTGAGTATTTATACCACACTTTTCCAATCCATTCATCAGTTTGTGGACATTTAGGTTGGTTCCATGTCTTGGCAATCATGAATAATGCTGCAATAAACATTGATGTGCAAGCACTTTTCTGACTGAGCGTTCTCCTGTCCTTTGGGTAGATACCCAGAAGTGAGATTGCTGGATCAAATGGTAATTTTATTTGTAGATCTTTGAGGAACCTCCATATTGTTCTCCACAGTGGTTGAACCAGTTTACATTCCCACCTACAGTGTAGTAGGTTTTCCTTTTTATCACATACCCACCAACACTTATCAATTTTTATATTCTTAATCTTTGCCATTCTGACAGGGATTAGGTGGTATCTCATTGTGGTTTTTATCTGCATCTTTCTTATGACAAGGGATGTTGAGCATTTCCTCATATGCTTTTCAGTTTTTCATATATCTTCCTTAGAGAGATTTTTATTCACACATTTTCCCATCTTTTAATTGGGTTAATCTTTTTTTTTTTTTTCACATAAGGCACTTGTGTTCCCTGGGTATTCTGGTTATCAGTCCCTCAAACTAATGTCCTCTTCAAATACACCATATACCAAAAGCATTCTCTTTAATGTGTAAGATATATATATATATATATATATATATATATATATATGTGTGTATGTAATGTGTAAGATATATATATATATATATATGTATATATATATATATTATATGTAATGTGTAAGATATATATAATATATATATATATTTGGGTGGTCTGGAAAGTCATGACACATTTTTGCATAGAAAAACATAGGAAAATACATTGTGACTTTCCCAACAGCCTAATACAGCTTCTCTAAAAATGTATGACATTGTTTCATGTGTGTTACTGTTTTCTATCTACACAGTTTGTTTTTAAATAAATGTCATTGTATTTTAATTTTTGTTGTTGTTCAGAAATGTATATTACAAGCCATGAATATATGCATCACATTCTGCCATATAAACTTACTTCATTTGATTTATTATATTTATTCTTGGCTACCCCTTTATGTACTACTTTAAAAACACAACTAATACTGTACTTTATCATACATTTCTTCTTTGTTTGAGTGTTCAAAAAGCAATAGTATTACATGACTGAATGTATGAATAGAGAGATGACCCATAGTTACTTTTAGGTCAGCATTACCATTCTATAGAAACTAAAACTAATGCAAACAAAGAAATTAATCTCTTTATTGGATAACAAATATATCTGAACATCACTTCTTCATAAGGAAATCACATTCTGTATTTCCCTTTCACTCTCTTTTCCTGAATCTAGATGTTCTGCTGCAATTTGAAGAAGACGGTGGCACTTTGGAAGACAATAACAGGTTTTAAAGCCAACATAATTTAAGTCCTTTTTTTGCCATTACTTATACTATCCGTGGTTAAGGCATATGTGTGTGTGTGTGTGTGTGTGTGTGTTTAGATTGCTTTCCTGTAGGGCATGTGCCCTTGCCAGAAGAAGACAGAGAGAGAGGGAAAGTGAGAAAGCATCCCTCTGAGGGGATGGCAAAGCCTTAATCCCTTCTTCTCCAATCTTCTCCTTGGATTGGGGCATGTTAGCACACATGTCTGACATATTTGTCAAGCCACCGAATCTAGGACTCAAACAGTACACTCGGCCTTGTGGAATCCAGTGCCTTAACTACCATGCTGCCTGCTGAACTTAAATCATCCTTTAATATAAAGGTTTAACTGCTTAAGTAATAAGTGTTCAGAATTCATATTATTTTTTATAAAGGGATAAAATGAAACTTGAACCTGTGCAAATTTCTGAAAATTATTTTGAAAAGTTTAATCACCACCAAATAATAATAATAATAATAATAATATTGTCTTAAACAAGAAAGAAACTTATTTTTTATGAAGTTCTTGTTTGCTCACCTGACATTAAATCAGATGGAGAAGAGGGGGCAAATGGAATCCTTAATCATGTTTTTAAACTTGCAGGTATCTCAGCTGACTTCTTATTCAGCACTTCTTCATGTGGCCATACAACATGACTCAAATAAGGCTACTCATTATTCTACACAGCAGTATGCTCCAGTAATAATTGGGAGACTATTTGCTGCCACAGAAATAGGCTGTTTCCTAAAACTTAGGCCCATCTCTGAAATTCCGTGTAGTTGTATGTCATCTACTTCTTTGAGTCAAATCATTTACTTTGTCCATTTTTGCTTTTGAATTCAGAATGAGTATGTCAACTATAGACATTTTTTTAGCTATATTGAGGATAGTTCTCTCATCATTCTGTATGTTTCTTGTCTTCACTTCTTTCAGATAACTTCTGCTTAGCATCAGCTGCTGTTGGCAGCCCAGTGTATTTTTGAGTTTTTGGATTATATTTATCTCCTAGAGTCTCTATAAGTGTAATTTCTAAATTATTTTAAAAATTTTAAAAAAATTCTTCTGCTTTTGCATGATTTCCAAGAGGATAAGGAGGAAATGCTGAAAGATAGCCTTATTCAAAGCAGATGTTCTTATAAGTATTTTAAATTCTGTTCCAGTAGAGGAAAACACAGATAATAGAAGCAAATTTAATTCAACTTGGAGAGATGAAGTAATTAACAAGAAGTTGCATTAGTTTTCTTCCCAAAAAAACACATAGATACCTAGAAAATACTGCAATTTTATTCTTGGTAACAAGAGAAGGGGGTACAGTAAATTAAAAAGAGTGTGTGCTTTAGATACTGATAATATTGAATAATATACCCATCTTTATCATTGATAAGTGTGGGACTTTTGGAAATTTTTTAATTTGTTGATATTTGGTTTCTGAATTTTGGAAATAAACAATATTATCCCATTTTTTTTTCTTTTCTTTTTTTTGAGAGCTGTTACTGTCTGATGCATGGCAGCTATAAATCTTCTAAAGGTCATGCAATCATTCAGGCCAGGTACTTCAAGGCATAAGGTATATGGAAAGATATTTGCTATAGTTCGTTTGTTCCAAAATGAGTTTCTTGAACGGAAGGATTACTGAATGGAATACTGTGGTGGTAAGTAAGGCCGTCTGCAAATTTATGGATGATGGTTGTGAGAGAAATGCAGGTAAGGAGCCAAACCTGTATGCAGTATGAGGATTTATTCCAGTGAGAGTAAAGTACTGCCCATTCCATGATGGGAATGCTTCATTCAATTAACCTGTCACCCAATAACTGACTGGTCAACTCAGGATACAGTACCATTAGAAAAACTTAGTATTATTCTGTAGTATAGGCAAGTAAATACTATCCACAGATGTATGGAAATCAACACTGGTGGCTGATCTCATGCACATTTTATTTTTTTAGAGAGGTTTTTTTTTTTTTTTTTTTTTTTTTTTTTTTTTTTTTTTTTTTTTGCTATAAGGCACATGTGCTAGCCGGACAAATTTGAGAGACAGAGAGACAGTAAGAAATCATCCCCCAGGAGGGATGGCCGTGCTGCAATCCCTTCTCCTCCATTCTCTTCTCAGGATTTTGGACACACATACACACGTGTGCCTGGTGTGAATTGTTAAGCCATGGGATCCAGTAGTCACTGTTACGAGCACTTAGTATATGAGCCTGGCAAGCAAGCGTAGGTGTAGTTAGGAAATTGGTTTGTTGATGTCCTCAGAAGGAGTCAATCTTACCATCTATTTTAATTACCATTACTCTTCTTTTCCAGGGTGCAAATTGGTGAGCTTTCACATGGGACACAAATACCTTCACATCCAGTGCCATTCAGAAATATTCTCCCATGTACCAGTCACTCAACTTCTTTGTAACTATTTTCCTCTTTTGTTCTTTACAACTCTATGATGGTTCAGCCAACTCACTCACCAGAAATCTATGTTTCCATTGACTTCGATCAACCATACAGCAGTTTGGAGTCCTGAATTTTTATTTTTTTGAATAACACCCATTTAGTGTCACCTTTCTTTAAGGAGATTCCAGGGAGATTCCAAAGAAATGCTGCATCTGTGTACTCCCATATGGTATGAGTGTATTGGGCAAAAACCATTTGTAAACAGAGCAGAATATTTTTTTTATCTGCTACTCATACAGAATTTCCCAGAAAATCATATATATGGGTTCAGAGAGAGGAGCCAGTGTAATGCATTTGACTGTTTATACTATAAACACTATGTAATTTTTCAGGTTGTTAAAGAAAAATAGGACAGCCTCGACATGCTTCAAAGCATCCACTTGTTCTATGACTCATTCAAAAATGTCAGCTCTTTGGGTTACTCAGTAAATAAGTCAGAGTAGCATGCACATGAAAATATATATTCCTTCCAAATTCGGAAGTTCTCTGAACATTGAGTCTCTTCCTTAGTGCCTGGAGAGTGATAAATTCAATGACTGAACAAGACTTCTCATGTAGGTGATAAAATTTGGCTCAAAGCAGTCACCATAGATACTGAACCACAATCCATCTTAATGTGCAAGTAAGTTGTAACCTAGGATATACCCTGGTAACCAAGCAACTGAGTCTAAGTCACATGGTCTGAGCTTCCACCAATCACAGACTGCCAATTAATCAGACCATGAATATAAATAGGAAATGCCAACAATAGCCATTCAGGTTGGTTTTGCATCATGCACTTTTCTCTGGCTTAAAATATAACCTGCATATACGGTGGGGAAGTGCATTCAGAACCTCTTAAGTTGAAACGATGCCCAATGACCCTCTTGTGTTTGTGAGTAGGATGATTGGGTTTTAACACCATTGAGACGTTCCTCACTTTATAACCTTGGACTTGGGCACATTATCCATCTGATGTGAGTAAAGGAAAGTTAGAAATAATGTCTGGTTTAGAACTTACATCTTATTCAAATAAACTTTGAACTTTAACAGATTAGAATCAGCTAGGGGTATGGTGGTAAAGGCAATTGGATCTTAAGGATTGGAGTCCACCACTTGTCTTGAAAATTATACCAGGCTCTGTGCATGCCCAAAATCTCCAAGGAAGGAAAATGAAAAAGAGATTATGGAGGGGGGTAAATTATTGCCCATGGGGGTACTTTATCTCTCTCTCTCTCTCATTAGGGCATGTCTCTTCAGGCAAAATTACAAAAATAAATAAATACAATCTTCTCAGATTTTTATTTTTGACAAAAGTCTTGATTAAATAAATTGGCATTCAATTTGGAACTGAATTCAACAATTTTCAGGTCCATAAATTTATTTACGATATATATTTTAACATATATTTGTTTTAACAATATGCCTATAATAGTTTCTAATAAGTAGATCTAACTGTCATGATCATTATAAATGTGATATACTGTTGTGGAGGAATAAGAAAGTGAACAAGTTTGTTTCAGATAAAACTATGATGTAGGATTAGATAGTTTCATAGCCATAAAGTGGGACAGGGGGACATATTACAAGCATGTTCAGCTTAAAGTAATTCTTATGGCCTTTCCTAACAAATATGGAAGATTAAAAAAAAAATCAAGATCAATGAATGTATAACAGGTGTTGGCTGAGAGATGTGTTAATTTATTCCAGCTATGAAACTTCATCTGTAGAAGCAGCTGCAATTGGAGTCAACATGTGATTGAGATGATAATAATCTATCGTTATTCTCCAAGATCCATCTGGATTGTGTATGACCCAAATAGGAAAGCTGAATGAGAATATAGCATGAATCATCATCCTTGCACTTTTCAAGTCTTGCAGAGTGGCACTAATCTCTGCAATTTTCTCAAGATTGATTTTGAATTACTCTATTGGAAGATAGAGCCAGTTCTAGTAGCTTTCACTTGACCTTATTACAAGAGCCCAGGTAATCAGTGTGGGAATTCTGCTCATTACTAAGCATGACTATTTCAATTATAGGAAATAACCACAGGACGTGTTTAGGTATCCACCAGGTCTTTTGTGAGATGGGTATAAGCCACAACTCCACTGCTTGCTTGACCTCCTTAAGCCCCTATTCTGAATGGTGAACAATAAAAAATGGAATTTTATATCTCCTAAATCAAGGTCATTAAAGAGAGAGTCTAGTAAATCTTCAACTATCTAATTATTTTTCCTTTTCCAGTGGACAATCATGTTGGTAAATGACTACAGGTTATTTACGGAAAGGTGGAAATAAATTTTGACTATTTATTTTTGGTTATATGGACGGATTCTTCTTTTCAGGGACTTGGCCTCTTCAATCAAGAGACTATGGGACTTTGAAATTAATAAAATCTGAGAATTGGAGTACGGGTTGTGATTTAAACAGTTTTGCTCATCAATATAGAGTTGGTATGCATGCATTTAAAAAATATAATCTTGGGAACCAGCAGTTAGCGTAATGGCTATGTCGCTGGACTCCCATGTAGTCGACTGTGGTTCGCGTCCGGGACCCGGTGGCTTAAAACTCACGCCGGGCACGTGTGCGTGCGTGCCCAAGATCCCAAGAGGAGAATGGAGGAGAAGGGATTGCGGCATGACCATCCCCCCTGGGGGGTGATTTCTCGCTTTCTGTCTCTATGTCTCTCTCTGTCTGTCTGGCGAGCGCACGCGCCCTATAGCGAAAATCTCTCCAAAATAAATAAATAAATAAATAAAATAAAAAATATAATCTTTGCATCAAAGTAAATTCATACTCTAAGTTCATTTTTTTCCTAAGAACTTTTGAAATTACCCTCATGTATGGCAAGAAGACGAATTTTAAAAATAAAAATTGTACATTCTCCCCCACACAATAAATTAAAAAAATAGAATAAAAATTGTGACTTTGGAAAAGATGGCATATTAATGAACTTCTAGGTATTATTTAAACTCCAAGAATCTAATTTATTACAGCAACAATTTGACATCCCCCATATTCATGTTTATTTAAAGAAAACTCAAAATAATATATTGAAGTGTTTATTTAATATTATATGTGTAGGCAATGTATTAGTGAGACATTATACATGCCCTGTAACAAATTTTAAAATAATAATGATAAAGAAAATTAAATAATTATTTCATAAAAAAGATACCTTTAATAAGTAATAACACTCAAATAGCACAAAATTGCATTTTGCTGCAATTCAATAAAATAGAATTACTGGTCTTTCTTAAGATATTTCACTCTCAGAGCCAGCAGGTGGCATGGTGGTTAAGGTGCTGGACTCCCACATGGCCAACTTCAAATCCTGGACCTGATGGCTTACTTTCTCACTTTTCCTTTCTCTTTATCTCTCCCTTGTCAAAATGGAAGAATATTGATAATTTTTTTTTAGAGAGGTTTTCGCTATTAGGGTGCGTGCGCTCGCCAGACAGACAGAGACAGAGAGACAGAAAGCGAGAAATCAGTCCCCAGAGGGGATGGTCACATTGCAATCCCTTCTCTTCCATTCTCCTCTCAGGATCTTGGGCACGCACGCACATGTGCCCGGCGTGAATTTTAAGCCACCAGGTCCAGGACATGAACTGCGGTCGACTACGTGGGAGTCCAGCGACATAGTCATTACGCTAACTGCCAGTTCCCTATTGATAATTTTAAAAACTAAAAATAAATTTAAAAAAAAATCCCACACTGAAAAAAAAAAAAAAAAAACCTACTCTGTTAGATAGAGAGGTAGATAAATATTTACAGACATGGTATTTCAAAGTATTTCATAGTACCAGAAATGTATGGGCTAGTCCATGACCTGATAATAAAGCAACTGGATCCTACATGACCTACTATACAATTCAAGTCCTAAACCTAGTGGATTGAAAAATATGCCAGGTGCATGTGCGTTCTTGCCCCAAATTCCAAATGGAAGGAGAGATGGAGGAGAAACGATGGTGGCAGGACCATTTCCCATGAGGGGTGCTTTCCTTCTTTGTATCTCTCTCTATATGTATACAGAGAGTACGTGGGCCTTCTAGAAAATTAAAATAATAATAATGATACCAGAAATAGTTTTGCAGTTTATATTACTAGTACAGAGCCAATTTGTTTTATTATTCTGTTTTTTTTTTTGCAATTAAAAAAATCATATGAGGGATAATATAGGCTAAGTTACATAAAGTCATGCTAAACACAGCTAATGCCTTGATTATAAGAAATCAAGGTTCAGCTATTCATTGCCAGCCAATACTTGGTTGTTTAGTTAACTAGAACAGAAATGTATATATTAGTATGTGTTTTCATTTGAAGAGAATTTCAGTATTTAAAAGCAGTCCTGGTGAAAGTTATGAAGAATTTCTGTAAGTGGTTTTGATAGAGGGGCAGGCTCCATGGCCTAGTGGCTCCTAATGTAGCGGGATCCCACATGGACAACCACATGGCTTGAGTCACAGATGCAGTAGCTGAAAAATATGGTGGGTGTGTGTGCCTGCATATCCAAAATCCTGAAAAGAGGAAAAAGTGGAGGAGAAGGGATTGTGGCCTGACCACTCACCCTAGGGGTACTTTCTCCTCTATGTCTCTCTGTCTCTCTCTGGTTAACATACACACCATCTAGCATAGGTAAAAATATATTATGAATAAATGACATGGCAAGAACTGTGGGAATAAATACAATGCTCATATAGAAACTGTTAGTGTTATGATTGGGATTCTTCTCTACTACTATTGAGAACGGTAGCTAGGGTTAAATGTGGAAAGCAAATCTAAGTGACTGGGCTAAAAATGTAACAATGAAGTTGACTGACAATTTAAGCAGTTATTAATGCTGATAAAACAGCAGAAGGAATAACAGGGCTAAATTCTCAGAGAATCATCTACTCTGTTTATTTAAGACAAATTTCTGCATGAAACCCCTCAGTAACTAGGCAGAAATGCTCTTGAGAAATATGTTAATCTGTTTTAGGAAATAATCTGCCTTTCCTATAACAAAAATTCTTAAGTTTCTCAGGATAATAGTATCTACAGATAATGAGTACATTTAACCATTTAAGGATATAGCCTGAATTTTACAAATTTGTGTATATTGTTTTGCTCCTCTTTTTATTTTTTAATTTTGCAGAAAGGGTTTGTGACCACCAGAGAGAGTGAGAAAGCATCCCCCTGGGACCAGCAGTTAGCGTAATGGCTATGTCGCTGGACTCCCACGTAGTTGACCGCGGTTCGAGTCCCGGACCCGGCGGCTTAAACTCACGCCGGGCGCGTGTGCGTGCGTGCCCAAGATCCCGAGAGGAGAATGGAGGAGAAGGGATTGCGGCGTGGCCATCCCCCCTGGGGGGTGATTTCTCGCTTTCTATCTCTCTGTCTCTCTCTGTCTGTCTGGCGAGCGCACGCGCCCTATAGCAAAAAAAACCTCTCCAAAAATAAAGAAGAGAAAGCATCCCCCATGAAGACTGGTTACACTGCAATCCTTACTCTTCCATCTCTCCCTCCTTTTGGGATTTTGGACATGCATACACACATTTCCCATGTGTTTCTCATGCTGTGGGTGCCAAAACTCAAACCCTATAGTCAGTCATGTGGGATCCAGTTGCCTTAATCCCTACATCACTGGCTGACCCATTTTGCTCCTCTAGAGGTTCTTTCTTTATTTTCTATTAAATTTTTGCTGGCATATCTTATTTTTTTCTGACATGTTTTATATTTCCCTTCATGTTGAACCTGTTTTCATTCCTGTATGCTCTCTGTTACTATCATTCCCTCTCTGACCTAAATAAGCAATGGGAACTTGTTATATATATAATTGACTTGAACATTCTCAGCAATGTTTTCATATTTGTGACAAGCTGTAGCTTCTAGCCTCAAAGTTTACAGACATATGAGAACAAACTATTGACTTTAAAATAACCTCACCCTCTACAAATCATTTAAATAATGTTGGTTTTCAGTGACTACTAATCGAACTACATGGAGAAGAATCATACATATTCATGAATTGTTTAATACTGTTGTTAATAATTGCACAGCTCATTTTATATAAAAATTCAATCTCTTTTTCTATGTATCATTTGGTAAAGCTATTTACTGAACAGAATGTGAGTGATTATCAATTCTTTTCTTGCTTTGATGTACAGCCTGCGCCTGAAGGAGGATAAAGCAAAGCATGCATACATCCTCAAAGTTATGATCTTATTCAGAAATGATATGAATTTGAAAGATTATGTGGATAGCATCATACAAATAACTTGGGCTTTTACTATTTCCTGAACTTCTTTTTCATTAGTAACTCTTTGAAAATTTTACAAACTCTTGAATTGTCCACAATTATTCAGCAGCTATGCATGAATACCCATGTATCCAGGCTGAATACTGTAATTATCAGGACTGATTTTTATTGTGAAGTTATAACCATTTCATATCTTCCTTATGTGAATCAGACCTATAAGAGATGTTATGTGCTTTGTAAATGGTAATTAGGTAAATATTTTTTTAAAAAAATTACTTTTAAAGGGAGGCTGTAATCGTTTTCTGGTTTAGCAAATTACAAGGGTTGCTGGTTACAACGGAATGTTTATTGAAGATTTTTTAAAAAAACATCAAATATTTTAACAGTCTTTGTTGCTTCCTGAATCAAAATTGAATTGCTCAATTTTTAATAGTCAAGGCCTTAACCTCCTCCTATCTTGGGCTTCATTACCTGCATAAAAATTTGTGTTTGTGTGTGTGTGTGTGTGTGTGTGTGTGTTAAATTATCTATAAATCTATGCTTGAAAAATAAAAGATGCGAATGAACACAGGGTAGCTAAATTAACATGATGAAAAAGCTTTTTAAGATTATTTGAAAAGTAAGCATAAGAAAAAAGGTTTTGGAGGGACCAGCAGTTAGCATAATGGCTATGTCGCTGACTCCCATGTAGTCAACCACGGTTTGCATCCTGGACTGGAGGCTTAAAACTCACGCCGGGTATGTGTGCACGCATGCCCAAGATTCCAAGAGGAGAATGGAGGAGAAGGGATTGTGGCGTGACCATCCCCCCTTGGGGGGGGTGATTTCTCATTTTCTGTCTCTCTGTCTCTCTCTCTCTGTCTGGCGAGTGCATGCGCCCTGTAGCAAAACCTCTTAAAAAAAAAAAAAAAAAAAAAAAAAAAAAAAAAAAAAGAAAAGAAAAAAGGTTTTGGAGAAAAAAAGAAATAAGTTTTGGAGAAAAAAAAATTCTAGCATGCAGACTCTGTTATTTCTCCTTTTGGAGAAATAGATATCTGGTCTTTCTTTATTATTGATGATACCTCATGTCCAATACATGTAGTGTGTTTCTGATACAGCAGTATTGCTCCTGGAGTTGATATTTTCACTACTAGCATAAAATAAAGTTATGCCATAATCAACATGGAAACTTTTTGAATTATCTTCCCACAGTTGTGATATTGGACATCTAAAAAATCAGCACATAACAATCAAGAAACAAACACCAATTTTTCCATCAGATACTAAGATAATTTGACTTTGAGGGAATCTTAATCAGTGCCCGCTTTCCTATATCTATGCCTGGAAAAGTATGCCTTTTTCTGAGTGGCTTTGCCTGTATCTGGATACATCACATTGAAATCGTCAATAACAATTATGGCAACAATTAAAGGCTTTAATTGCACAGAAATGAAAGAAACAAATAAACAAAAGAACGTGTGTGTTTTGTGTGTGTGTGTGTGTGTGTGTGTGTGTGTATTCTAGAGAGAGACTTTTTCTATAGGGTATGTGTGCTTGGCAGAAAGACAAAGAAAGACAGAGAGACCGAAAGCAAGAAATCACCCCCCGGGGGGATGGCCATGCCACAATCCCTTCTCCTCCATTTTCCTCTTGGGCTTTTGGGCATGCACACACATGCACCCAGCATGAGTTTCAAGCCTGTGGGTCCAGGACTCAAACTGTAGTCAGCCATGTGGGAGTCCAGTGATGTAACCATTATGCCATCTGCTGGTCCAACAAAAGATATTTTAAACAGTGACTAACTCATGAAAAAGATGAATGGAACATGACATCTTGCATTTTCTTCATAATATCATTTTGTTAATTCTTTGAGCAAAGTTTACTTTATCAGTATCAATGACCGTACTGGAATTATCCAAATGCATGCACCTAATGAATAGTTTCATTTGCTGAAGGAGATATATTACTCTAATTCAGTTAAGCAACTTAAAATACTCATTTTAAGTTATGTTATGATTAAAAGCAAAATATTTAGTCAATATGTTTCTTTTTTGTTTGTTTTGTTTTTTTGTTTTTATTTTTTCAGGCATTTGCCATCGAGCGTGTGTGCTATACAGAGAGAGAGAGACAGTGAGAGGAAAAGTAAGAGATCACCCACTGGGGGGGGGGGGGGGATAGCCACACAGCAATACCTTCTCCACTCTCATCCTGGGATTTTGGACACACATGTATACATGCCTGGTGTGATTTTCACATTGCTGGGTCTGGGACTTAAAATATGCAGCCATGTGGGAGTCCAGTACCTTAACCACCATAACCCACCTGCTGGCCAGTATCTTTCAATTAATCCAACATTTGATTATTCACTTCAGTTTTCTCCCAATCCTACAGAACCTAGTCCAATTTAAGAAATCATATAAATAGACCTCTTGGGAAAGAAAATGAATATCATTAATAAAGATACCATTCCATTTTTTAAAGTGTGATTCCTCCATTTCATAAAATCCTGTCTTTGGTGATGAGTGATTCAGTTGAGTTTAGTCAAACAAAATAATAAAGATAGCATTGTACATAAAGTAGAAAAACAATTACACTTTAAATAACTAAAGAGAATATTGACTATTGTTTAATATGAAATTTATCTTTATTTTGTTCTCTAATTGATAAAAGATGATTATTATGAAGGTCTCTGTTACAGATACACATATTAACCAACATTCGCTTTTTTCTGCCTTCTCTTTTTTTTTTTTTTTGGAGAGGTTTTTGCTATAGGGCATGTGCGCTCACCAGAAAGAGGGAGACAGAGAGACAGAAAGTGAGAAATCACCCCCGGGGAGATGGCCATGCCACAATCCCTTCTCCTCCATTCTCCTCTAGGAATCTTGGGCACGCACGCACATGCACCCGGCGTGAGTTTAAGCCACCGTGTCTGGGCCTCAAACCGTGGTTGACTACACGGGAGTCCAGCGACATAGCCATTACACTAACTGCTGGTCCCTCTTTTTCTGTCTTTTAATCCTGTCTTTAAACATTCAATTTTGTGGTATTTTATGTCGAGGAGTTGCTGAATACTCCTTTCCAGGCCTTGTTCTTGTTCTGCTGCTGCTTCCTCTGAATTCTGGAGTACCAAATCTGTTAGTCCGCCTCATACAGGCTTCTAGACGCCTTCCTATTGGTTCCTCATGAAGGCCAGAGTAACTTTTCTCCTTTTATCTTTCCAAATATATCATTGACTAAATCTACCTCCCTCGGTAAACAGCTTTATCTTCTTTATCAAATTTAAAGTTTCACTTTCCTCGGTTCCTGTTGTAGCCAGGACTTAGTTTCAATTTAAGCGTATTAAGATTGAAATTATTTAAAATTAAATTAAAAATAGAATTAATTGACTATTAATAGACTATGCTTTTGGATAAGAATTTATTATGTAACACCTGGGACTTAAAATACTACACCATATTATACGCACTTGTTTAAAAGCTGACAGTCAAATGAAACATCATCGTATGTGCATATATATACTTTACAGCTCCATCCATAGTAGATGCAACTGCCTTGCCTTGTTTCTAATAAGAAATGACTTTCATTATAAATAAAATACTAATAAATTGCTGTATGCCATTTAAAGCATACTCTTTTTTTTTTTTTTTTTTTTTTTTTTATTTTATTTTATTTTATTTTTATTTTTTCACATGTCTTTTACAGTATATATTTCTTTTTCCAACACAAGTACTATGCCTGTCAGTCAAGACAAAGATATTACTGTATACATTATCATCAGCCAATAACTTCTCATTTTTTGTCCATTAAGCAAACTTTTCTGTTTTTCCTCCCCCTCCCTCCCTCCCTCTTTCATTCTTTCTTCCTTCCTTCCTTCCTTTTTTTTTTTTTTTTTTCTTTTTAATTTGCATACAATCATTACATTTGTACGGAATGGGTACAGAATGGTCTGTAGAAGCATGTATATATAGTGTGTATTAACCAAATAGGTATAAACATATTCACCATCTTCAACAGTTAACATTATGTTGTGAACATTTGAAACCCACTCTTTTAAGTGATCTTTCATTCTACTAAAGCACATTGACATAGCATATTGACTCTCGATTGGGAAATAGTTTGGTGAATATCCTTGAATTAAGTAGAGAATTATACCCAGAGATATGTTATAAAAATTAATACACAAATCACCAACATTTCTTTGTTTGAAATAAAAACCCAACCCTAATAATAATAAAAATTCAAATTTAATTGCATGTTTTGTTTTCTATTTACTAAATCTTGCAACCTAAAATCATTAAATGTGTTAACAATTAAAAAGGGTGAATATCCAATTCTGAATGTGAACAGATCAGTTAATTCTTCATGGAAAAAGCCATATTTGAGTTGGACAAGAGATGAAGTGGGAGACCACATTTCCTCTTTTCTCTCAGCTCTATCTTGTAGAGCATACTACTTGTTCCACACCTGTTATCTGCACATCTACCTGCATTGTACCTGCTCTGTACCTTTGGCTGCATTTTGGTTCCTTCCATTGTTTGGCTCCCATTACCCTCTGGTCACATAGTCTCTGAGTTCTTTAACTTTTAGACTTTGGGTTCATACTGGCAGCTAGCAAAGACTGCTTAGCCCTGAAGCCTGTCTTGGGCCTTCAACCTTGGTCTTGGAGCTACACCGTCATCTTCTCTGCTCTGAGTTTACAAGCTGTTTCTCCAGTTAACATCGCCAGCTTGTGATTATGTGAGACAATTCTTACAGTAAATTCCTTCTTTTATGTATAGTTCTGCTTTTGATACTGATTCTCTGGAGAACCCAGACCAATACATTTCAATGCAATCTATGCTAGTACTTAGAATCAGAAGCAAATGTATATTTCATTTTTCTTAGTTTTTTTAATATTAATTTATCTTATACATTCAATCACTATATATCACTTAACTTGTAAAGCAAATTTACCCAACATGAATACACTTCGCACTAGACCAGCTGAGGATACGATACATGGTATCCTCAACTGGTAATCATCCATTTCCACGTCCCATAAATATCTTGCCTCTATTTTTCTCCGTAATTTCTTTCCTCACCCTTCCCCTCTTCTCTCACCCTCTTTTCGCAGTCTCTAGTATTCATAACCATTTTCCATGCTATTATACTCCCTAATATTTCAGTTTCCACCATAGACTGCAGACAGTATATATTAAGTGGAGACATAAAGGGTCTCTCTTTCATAGCCTGACTTGCCTCAGTCATTTTTACTAAGGATTACTACATGAGCTTCAGTAATCTTCATTTTTATTTAATTCATTCAATTATGCTCCTAATGAATTTAGAACTACATCTGTCTTTGGATTCTCCTATTCTCATTAATTAATGATCACTTTTCTTTAGAGATAGAAAGTGGAATTGTCATTTCTGGACATACCAACCTAGATCTTTTTTCCTTTTTTAAAAAATTTTTAAAGAATTTTGTTTTAAAAAAGAATTATTTAATTGTATTTATAATCATTATTATTTTTCAATTTGCTACAGGGCATGCACACTCATGAAAGAGAGAGAGAAAGTGAGAAAGCAAGCAGACAGATCTGAGATTTGAACAGCAATAGGCCACTCTAATCAACCACACACTACCTGCTGGCCTCCTAGATAATATTTTTCTTTAGAAACAGAAGTAGTATTGTCATTTCTGGAAACCCTACCCTAGAGTTATTTGCTAACGTGTAATGATGAGCTTACTCTAGGAGTCTTTAGAAGCACAAATAAAGAGTGAAAGTGCTAGGATATATTGAGTATTTATAAACCTCTACTAGGCTTGTTTTTATATTTAATTATACTGAGAACACAGAGAAACATATGTGCTTCATTTTCCAGAAGAAAAGCTTGAAATATTTAAGTGGTTTATTAAAAGTCATATAGAGCTGAGATTCCAAGTTCTTTACCATTAGGTAACATGAAAGTCATCTTTCTTCCAGGGAATGACTGGGACTGCATGTGTACAGAACCTTTCACCTTGAAATTTAACAAGGAAATTCCAACTGGCATTATAACCTTTGGCCTACACAAATCAAATTTAAAGAATCATTGCTCATGTCATCAAGGTGCAAATTAGCATGCTATTATCTTTACAAGGTTAATTTAATGCACTGTTAGGCACATTGCAATACACTTTTGTATTCCCTCAAAGTTACCAAAGCAGAATTTATGAATGTCCGTTAGGCATTTCTTTTTATTTCTTTTTATCTCTCTCTCTCTTCTTCCCACCCCACATATATCATGTGTGTATATATATATATATACATATACATATATGTATATATATATATGTGTGTGTGTGTGTGTATGTGTGTGTGTATATATATATATATATATATATATATATATATATGTATATACCAGTAATGAACTCAAGATTCAATGAAATTTTAGTATGATCTATTTCCAATCTTCTGGAAATATTATTATTATTATTGTATTATTATTATTAACTTCTATATAGATTATTATAATAAAAATAGAAGTGTATAGGAACCAGCAGATGGCATAATGGTTATGCTGCAGGACTCCCACATAGTTGATTGTGGTATGAGTCCTGCACATGGTGGCTTAAAACTCACACTGGGCACGTGTGCATGTGTGCCCAAAATTCTGAGAGGAGAATGGAGAAGACAGGATTGCATTGTGGCCATTCCACCTGGTGGGGGGCAATTTCTCCATTTCTGTGTGTCTCTTTCTGTCACTCTGGTGAGCACACATGCCCTATAGCAAAAATCTCTCTAATAAAAAAAGAAGTGTATAAATAAAAAGTATATAATTTTTCATCTATCAGAGTTACTGATTTTATTAATGGAAGTTGTTTCTTGGGATAAGATATTTAACCTGCACATTATCTTTCTATCATTTCTCTGAGATTTAAGTATAGAAATGCCTTCCTTAAAATGCAAAAAATTTCCAGTAAGTTCCAGGTTCCAGAGATAAATTATTTATGTTAACAAACTGGAAAGAGTTTATTTGCTTTAATATTTATAAGGGAGATCAATGAAACATACAATGCAGTATTACTAAGCTCTAAAACTACTACATAACATAGATTAAATTAATGGAATGTTAACCAAAGATTACAGTCAGCAATTCATAAATAAATAATTGTTATAAAGTCCAGGTTTTAAAGGTTTTTTTCTTTTGGAGTACCCTTCTGAAGCCAGCCATTAAGCCATGTATTCTCCTACTTCAGTCCATTAAAAAAATGTAATTGCAGGGAAAATTAGATGCAGTCTTGCTCACAGCAGACTACATATTTTAAAACTATATTGGTTTTTAAGCCTTTGATGATGATAAGAACATTCATTATACTATTACCTTTGCGTCACTTGAAATATTAAATAATCTCAGAATGATCTAGTTCAAAAAGGTTTAATTGGCATAAGCTCCACTGTGCCTTTTAAATATTTTTTAAGTTACTGCTAATAATATTAATTATCAAATCATTTAGAACAAATAAATGAAACCAAAAACTTGAACTGTTATACAACTGGGGGAATAATTATAATTGTTAATAATATCTGCATCAAGTGAAATGAAAGACTTGGAAATGAGAAATACAATATACTTAGTTTAGATAAAACCTCAACATTATTATCAACTTAACCAAAGAAAAGCTGAGGCTAAGAAAAGACAGAAAAACAATTTATTTTGGCCAAGATTAGGATGGTCACCCAGGAACCAAAGTTTCAACAAGTGGATGCTGAGGTCTTAACAGATTTTAGGATGGTATTAAAGGCAAAGTTGCTAATGGGAGGGGTGGGTAGCAAGGAGTTTGGCACAATGGTGACAGGCTAACTTCAACAATAAGGGGAAGAGAGTGACTTTATAATCACCAGACAATGAGTCTGGAAGGTAAAGTAAAAAGGTATTTAGGCAATAAAGATGTTCATGGAAAAAATAAAGAAAAGCCAACATGTCTAGGTAACATCTTGACCTATTCGACAAGTACATTCCTAACATAGCTATGAGTTGTACATACGTGTTTTTCCTTATAGTACTGATTCAAGTAGACCAAAATTTGTTTTCAGTAGAAAATTGACCTATTTTGGGATTTACCAACTTTCTGCAAGTTTCAATTAGATGTGACATTTTAGCATGAGTGACTTTTAGCCTAGTTTGCTAGGACAGGAGCGTAGTCCAAAACAATGGCTTCCGATAATTTTTATTTAATATTTTTTACCAGAAAAAATAATGTTAGTTTTATCCTTCAAATGAGATGCATATTAGAAATGTATCAAACATATATCAGTAATCAGAATTTTTAGAAATTAAAGAGAAAAGAGCACTTGGTCTTAAAGTATTTATTTTTAAAGTGATACAGAAATACATATATAATCAAAATTACTCTAATTTGCATGTAATGACTTTGAAAAGCAAGAAGACGGCAGCCCATTTATTTAAAATGCCTTGCAGCTATCTCACCAAGGACAATTTTAGTCTTCTCATAGTTACTTCAGCAGTCACTTAACAACTGACATGATTTTAATTTCATTTATTAAAATACCATATTAGAAAACTGTAAGTGAATTAACTCATATGTTGAAGGACAGGTACTACTCAACCACAATGGACTTTTAAGTTTTATCAAGTACATTAATCTTGGTCATGTTAAGAATCCTTCTGGGGAACCAGCAGTTAGTGTAATGGCTATGTCACTGGACTCCCACGTAGTCAACCACGGTTCGCATCCCGGACCCGGTGGCTTAAAACTCACGCCGGGCGTGTGTGCGTGCGTGCCCAAGATCCCGACAGGAGAATGGAGGAGAAGGGATTGCAGCATGACCATCCCCCCTGGGGGGGGGGGATTTCTCGCTTTCTGTCTCTCTGTCTCTCTCTGTCGGTCTGGCGAGCGCACGCACCCTATAGTGAAAACCTCTCCAAAAAAAAAAGAATCCTTCTGGCAGTGTATGGAATGTTCACTAATTCTTGGATGAAGCCCTAAGTAGGTTTTCTAGGTTAATTTGTATTTGGTAATTCTTTATAAAGTTAGTATCATGCAGATTTTTTCCAAAATATGATTATTTATTTTTTTCAATACCACTTAAAATGTTCAGTATTTCCCTCCTTCCTGAAGGGGATATGTTCCAAGAACCCCAAATGAAAACCTGAAATGGCAGTTACCTTGGTTTCTTTTAATCTGACAACTGTAATGCCTACTAAGTGCCTAATAGGCAGATAGTTATTCAGTGGGGAAAAAAACAAACAAAAGGGTGATTTACATTCTGGGCAGAATAAATCGGTTGGTGTGATCTTTTATGATGTTATTCACAATTGTGTACAATTTAAAGCTTGTTAGTCATTTATTCAAAGAATTTTCCACTTAATATTTTTAGGTCTTGGTTAATGGCAGGAAACCAAAATCAAAGAAAGCAAAACTGTAGATAAGGGGGAACAAGAGCAAAATCATTTAGTATAATAACCAGGTGAGAGTCACCAAATTTTAAAATTTTAATAAAAAGTGCCAGCTGGTGGTGTGATGGTTAAGGTAACTGGATCCCACAGGATTAAATATATGATTTGAGTCCCAGATGCAGCAGCTTGGAAAAGATGCCAGGCACATGTGCGTGCCCAAAATCCTAAAACAAGAAATGGAAGAGAAGTGATTGTGGGGTGATCGTCTCCCACGGAGAGTACTCTCTCGCATTCCTGTTTTCTCTCTGTTTCTCTCTGGTGAGTGCATGTACCCTCTAGTACATTAAAAAAAGAAATGCTGTTTGCACCCTTCAATCCTAGAAGTTCTTTCTTTCCTTGAAACTATGATTTTGTAAGATAGAGTTTCTCTTTTACTTTCAAAATAGTGTCAGGATTAGGCATTCACTTTTTTGTAGCTATTGTTAGAAATTACTGTTCCTAAATTATTTCACACGATAAAATTATTTTTAGTGGTTTACTGACATAGAAAATCTCAATTGATAGTTAACTCAAATCATGAGGCAAATTGCTTTTGATTTTATAGATGTTGAATAATTCAACATATTTCTTAGTAAAAAGAATACTGGTAGATAGTAAAGTAGCAGCAATGCACTAGAGACAGTTTTAATTACACCATATTCAAAAACAAAGACAATGGTATGGTTATGAAAGGGCTGATTAAATGGGCCATCTCTGTTCTAATTGGGGAACATAAAATGAGTATAAATGCTGTTAACATAAAAAAAATTCACCTGTGCTGATAATAACTGAAAGAAAAAGGAAACCAGAATACTTACCTTTTATTAAATTTTATTAAAAAAAAATCCACGGAGAAAGGTTTGTTTTTATTGTCATTCAGTTACTCTTCATCTACTATTCCTACATGCCAGAAGGCTGTATACTCAACACATCTGTTATCTTCTGATATTAGATACCAGGAATACATCCTATTTAAAGTTTTAATGTTGCACCATAAAGCATTAGATTTTTAAAATTTATTTATTGTTGCTCCACCTCCTTGACCCTAGTTCTGGACTAGGATTTGAACTATGTAGTTAACCAAGTGAGTTCAAGATGCCATAACCACCACACGACTGGGTGACCCAAAATTATTGTTTTAATTTAGCTTTTGGATTCTCCTATTGACTTGAGCTCTGTGCAATTCAAAAGTAATGTTAGCTTATGATTTCTCCTGGATTTTTAAATTTGATGACGTTTGAGGGAAAAAGTCTTCAATCTAAAGTAAGGAATGAAAAATAACCAGATAACAAAAGTTAGAGAAATCCAAGTAGAGGAATATAGCCACAAAATGAGAGAAGACAATACTGTGCAAATTATGTTTACAGACTATATAAAGTAATTCTGGAAAAAATGAATTCTTATAGAGTACATTACATGTAAGAGGATTTAAAAACGTTTTGAAACACTAGTCAAACTATCTTAATGTAAAAATAACAAAATCACTTGTCATACGTACTTTCTCATTACAATTAAATATCTGAAACTATTTGTCAAGTTGATATATATAAGACATTTACTTAAAGTTGTGGAATTATTAAAAATAAATCAGTGAACCAATCTAATTCATCCAATTATTATATAGTCTTTTCTCAATTAAAAAAATAATGAGGTCAGCGGGAACAAGCAGTTAGCGTAATGGCTATGTCGCTGGATTCCCACATAGTCTACCGCGGTTCGCGTCCCATATCTGGTGGCTTAAAACTCACGCCGGGCGTGTGTGCGTGCGTGCCCAAGATCCTGAGAGGAGAATGGAGGAGAAGGGACTGCGGCGTGGCCATCCCCCCTGGGGGGTGATTTCTTGCTTTCTGTCTCTCTGTCTCTCTCTGTCTGTCTGGCAAGCGCATGCGCCCTATAGTGAAAACCTCTCCAAAAAAAAAAATAAAATATATGGGGTCAGCAGTTGATTTGGTGGTTGAGGTACTGGACTCTGATATGACTGACTAGGGTCTGAGTCCTGGACCAGATGGCTTACTTATTCATTTTCCCTTTCTGTCTCTCTGTGGTGTGGGGATTGAGGAGCTGGACTCCGTCATGGCCCACCACAGTTTGAATCCTGGACCTGGCAACTTGCTATCCCACTTTCCCTTTCTCTCTCTTTCTCTCTGGTCAAATTAAATAATAATAATAATAACAACAGCAAATGGAACTGAATAAATATTTTTTAAAAAATATGTATGTTGTTAGGACCAGCAGTTGGCTTAATGGCTATGTTTTTGAATTCCCACGTACTCGACCATGGTTTGAGTCCCACACCCAATGGCTTAAACTCACTCTGGGCGCGTGTGCATGTGTGCCCAAGATTCTGAGAGGAGAAGGGATTGCGGCATGACCATCTCCCCTGGGGGGTGATTTCTGGCTTTCTGTCTCTCTCTGTCTTTCTGGCGAGCACAAATACCCTATAGCAAAAACCTCTCCAAAAGAAAAAAAAAAGTATGTTATTTACATACATACAACCATATAATAACACCAAAAGTCAAAATAATGTTTGTGTAAGACTGAGAAGTCCATTATAAAAAAATCAAAATAGCAACTCTACCTAAATTAATCTATAGATTTAATGCAAGGCAATCAAATCACCAGAGACATTCTTCACAGCTCTAGAAAAGACAGTCATAGAATTTGTCTGGAATCATAAAAGATCCCATATTGCCAAAGCCATCTTGCACAAGAAAAGTGGAGTAGAGACATCTTACTCTGACTTCAAAATATATTACAAAGCTATGATAATCAAAGCAACATGGTACTGGCACAAAACCAGATATGGAAAAACTGGATAGCCACCTGCAGAAAGGTGAAACTGGACTCCTATCTCTCACCATTAAAAAAAACAAACAACTCAAAATGCATTAAAGATCTAAATCTAAGACCTCAAATTATAAAACTACTTATGAAAAACAAAACAGGAAAACTCCAAGAAATTGGAGTAGGAAAATACTTTTTAAATAAGACTCTCAAAGCACGGGCAATAAACCCAAAAATTGACAAGTTGGATTACATCAGATTAAGAAATTCTGCACAGCAAAGGAGACACAAATTAATGTGAATAAACAACCTTCTGAATGGGAGAATATATATATATATATATACATATATATATATATATATATTTTTTTTTTTTTTTTTAGAGGTTTTTGCTATAGGGCACATGCGCAAGCCAGACAGACAGAAAGAGACTAAGAGACAGAAAGCAAGAAATCACCCCCTGGGGGGAAGGCCACGCTGCAATCCCTTCTCCACCATTCTCCTTTCGGGATCTTGGGCACACACACACACGCGCCCGGCGTGAGTTTTAAGCCACCGGGTCCGGGATGCGAACTGTGGTCGACTACATGGGAGCCCAGCGACATAGCCATTACGCTAACTGCTGGTCCCAGGGAGAATATATTTCTAAACTATACCTCAGATAAGAAACTGATTACCAAAATATACAGGGAACTTAAGTGGCTTACCCAAAATAAAATGATCAACCTAATTAGAAGATGGGAAAATGAGCTGAAATAACAGCTCTTTAAGGAAGACATGTGAACAGCCAAAAAGCACTTGAAAACATACTTAACATCTTTCATCATAAGGGATAGGCAAATCAGGGACCAGCAGTTAGCATAATAGCTATGTCAGTGAACTCCCATGTTGTCAACTGCGGTTGAGTTCCAGACCCAGTGACTTAAACTCACGCTGGGCATGTGTGCATGCATGCCCAAGATCCCAAGAGGAGAATGGAGGAAAAGGGATTGTAGCATGGCCATCCCCCCCATCCCCGGGGGTGATGATTTCTTGCTTTCTGTCTCTCTGTCTCTCTTAGTGTTTCTGGCAAGTACACGTGTCCCATAACAAAAACTTCTCCAAAAAAAAAAGGGATATGCAAATTGAAAAGATATAAACTAATCCCAGTCAGAATGGCAAAAAATTTAAAAACGAAATTGTAAGTGCTGGAGAGGCTGTGGTGAAGAGGAAACTCTCCTACACTGTTAGTGGGAATCTAAATTAATTCAGTCACTGTGGAGAACAATATGGAGGTTCCTCAAAGGCCTACAAATAGAAATATAATATGATCCAGCAATTCCACTCCTGGCTATCTACTTAAAGGATAGGAAAACTCTCAGTCAATAAAGTGCTTAAAAATCTATGTTTATTGCAGTGTTATTCACAATTGCTAAGACAAGAAACCAATCTAAAGGTCCATGAACAGAGGAATGTACTGAGTGGCACATATACACTATGGAACATTACTCAGCCATAAAAAACAGCAGGACCCTGGCATCTGATAGAAAGTGGACAAATATGAAAGATTTATTGCTGAGTGAGGAAAGCCATACTACGAAAGAGAGACATTGTATGTCTGCAATTAATATATAAGGTATGTCTGTACTCTATGGTGGAAACTGAAATATTAGAGGGTGAAGAAGCATGGGAAATGATGGGAAATACTGAAGATAGTGTAGGAGGAAGGTGGAAGATTGGGGAGGATGAAAGGAAGGGAATCAAGGAGAAAAATAGAAAGACAAGACATTTAAGGGACACAGGAATGGAGGATTGTCTGTTGATAATATGTATATGATATCTTTTTTTAAGAATTACTTTATTTGACTTTATATATTTTTAATTGACCAGAGAGATCCAGAGTGAGAGACAGAGACAGAAAGAGAAAGAGAGAGAAATTGAGAAGGCAAGCCTCCAGGTCCGGGACTCAAACCTCCGTTGGCCATTTGAGAGTCCAACACCCTTAACCACCATGCCGCATGCCAGCCCTCTTGTATGATATCTTTAACTGGACTGGTGTGCAGTGTATTCATTCTGGGAAAATTCATTTTATAAGCTGTGATGATTAACAGTGGTTGAATGTATACAATAAATAACTGACAACTGATAGTGTAATTTGGTAATAAAGTATTTTCTATAATATATGTGATAAAATGCTGGGAATTAATTTTATTTGTTTGTTTATTAATTTTCTATATATTTCATGTGCTCACCAGAAAGAGTGAGATAGAAAGAGAAAGTAAGGAATCACCCTCTAGAGATAAGCCTATGAATTCCTTCTCCTCCATTCTTCTCTCAGGATTATGGTCATGCATACATACTCGCCCAGTGTGAGTTTGAAGTCACCAGATCTGAGACTCAAGCTTTGTAGTTGACCATGTTGGCTCCAGCTGCCTTAACTTCCACGCCATCTGCTGACCTGGGGATCAATTGTTTTTAATTTACGTATTCATCCAAATTTAAATTGCTTGATTTACTAATGTTTTCCACAATAAGCTAGCTCTATAAACAAACTTCATTATATGGTGATATCTGAAATAAAATATAACCTTTTTTTAATTAAAAAATAAAATGAAAGTCTTTCTGTCTTCATGTTTGGACTAGAATTCATGCATGTCTTATTTGTCAGTGGACAAAGTCTTTTGCTAACAGCTTTTGAGTGCCTGTCAAATGCTTCATAAAATTTTATTTGGTAGTCAAGGAACATGCTAAAAATTTATTGTAGGTTTTCAATTTTCTTTAAATTTTGTTTGATTATCAAGGGCATATTCTTGTACAAAAAAGTTTTAAAAAAGTTTAAAAAAATTCAAATCTCTCATGTTCTGATATAAAAATACAGTTTTATTCAAAGCACCACTGTGCATTTAAAATAAACAGTAGATTGTTGGGGAAGTTACGATGTAGTTTTTTTTGTTGTTTTTCTGTGTAAAAATGTGTCATGACTTTCCTGACAACCCAATAATTTCAGCTTCAGGGTTGAATATGTCATTCATTTTCCGACTCAAGTAAAGGGTCCATCCATGTGATGTATTCCAATTAATATTTTATATTGTCAATGGTGAAAACACAGAATCAACTGTGAGAAGACTAAGAATTTTATAATATTCTTCTTTATGAATAACTATAGTAAATCTACAAATTAAATATAAAATTTGATTGCACTAACAATTATCTTTTATTACTGCTCATAAGATTATGCCTGATCCTTCTGGTTTTGTGTTTATTATTTTTCTAGAAATCTAACTTTTTAAAAATTTTTTTATTTTTCATTTCATTTTCTTTTATACATTCAGCCACATTATTATTTGGCTTATAAAATGTATATTTCAACAGGTGAACATTTCTCCCTAGCACAGTTGATAAAACTACAAAAAATCTTCAACAGATAATACCACATTTCTTTGTGCCATTAATGCTCAAGTTATACATACAAACAGACGAATACATAGAACTTTCATTATCAGGTAGAAAATGAATAATATAATAAATATTTAAGATCTTTTGATCATTAAAAATGAACAAATGGGGACCAGCAGATGGCTTAATGGCTACGTCACTAGACTCCCATGTAGTCAACTGTGGTTCAAGTCCCAGACCTTTCAGCGTAAACTCACACTGGACACATGTCCATATGTGCTCAAAATCCCAAGAGGAGAATGGAGGAGACAGATTGCAGCATGGCCATACCTCCCCCCGCCCCCGGGGGTGATTTCTAGTTTTCTGTCTCTCTGGCAAGGGCACATACATTATAACAAAAATCCCTCTAAAAAAATAAATAGATACTTAAAAAAATAAACAAATGAAAATCAAAAATTCCCTCTGAGAATTCAGAATATATTTCCTCTGTGTCTGAGCAGTTTATAAAAGATATTGTAAAAAAGTCATATTTAAGTCACATTCTGATATCACTCTGATATCAGAGAGACAAAGAAAGACAAAGAGACAAAAGCAAGACATCACCCGCCCGGGAGAGTGGCCACACTGCAATCCCTTTTCCTCCACTCTCCTCTTGAAATTTTGGACATGCATGCTCAAGTGTCCAGCATGAGATTCATTCTGCTGGGCCCAGAACTTAAACCACATTCAGTCATGTGGGAGTCCAGCAATGTAATAATCATGAGATCTGCTGGTCCCAACCAAAATATTTTATTGTAACCTAATATTCCCAATATTTAGTATAAAAAGGAAAATGAGAATTTGAAGTATGGTAGATAAAACTGATTAATCACTCGGTGGCATACTTCCAAAAGTCTTACATGCCACATTATGAAATGTCAGTTTTATTCCTTTCAAGGCTTTTCATTTTTTCAGTTTTTGCCATAGGACACGTGTGCTGGTTGGAGAGTGACACAGAGAGATGGAAAGTGAGAAATTGCTCCCCAGGAGGATTGGCCAACTTGCAATCTCTTCTCCTCAAATCTCCTTTCAGGATTTTTGGGCACACACGCACACACGCCTAGCATGATTTTCAAGCTTCCAGGTCAGAGATTTGAACTTTGGTAAGCCATGTGAGAATCCAGCACATTAACCACCCTGCCACCTGTTGGTTCCCTTTTCTTACATTTTTATTCTTTTCTAATACTATTTGTTCAGTTTACAAGAATAACATATACTTTTAGAAAGTTAAGAAATACAGAAGTGAATGCTTTTGGACTCTCTATCTCACCAAATGGCATTTAAAAATCTAAAACTTTCATGCAAATAGTTTTATAAATAAACTTAAGGCTCAATTTGAGAATTTAATATGAGGCAAAATCCGATTTCCGAAAGAAATTGAAACGTGATTCCACAATAAGATAGCACTGAGGACCAGGTTATACCTAGGGAATATGGTAACAGAAAGCATATAGATTATGTGTATGGAATGCCAGTTGGAATTCAGTAAAAAGCCATTAAACCTGTACAAGACATACACTTGGAAATATGTCCTCTAATTAAAGTTACGACATCATAAAAAGCACTGGGTCTGGGACCAGCAGACGTCCATAGTGGCTACATCACTGGACTCACATGTGGTCGACCGCGGTTCAAGTTCTGTATCCAGTGGCTTAAACTCACACCAGGCGCGTGTGTGTGCATGCCCAAGATCCCAGGAGGAGAATGGAGGAGAAGGGATTGTGGTGTGGTCATCCCCCCTGGGAGTGATTTCTCACTTTCCATCTCTCTATCTTTCTGGTGAGTGCACATACACTATAGCAAAAACCTCTCAAAAAAAAAAAAAAAAAAAAGAAAAAAAAAAAAGAAAAAGAAAAGGAAAACAAAGCACTAGGTCATAATAAAAATAAAAACTACCAAAAACCAAAAACAACAACAAAATCTTGATAATGAAAGTTTAGAAAGGAAAGGAAGAAAGAAGAAAGGGAAAACTTGGCAGAGTGGGAGGAAGGAAGAAATAATAGTAAAACAAGACTTCTTTGTTATTGTGCAGGAGCAGATCAATTATTAGTACAAAAGTAGTTCAGGAGCTAGCTCGTGGTGCAGCAGTAATATGCTATTGAAGAGAAGCTAAATGCCTGGGTCAGCTGAGATGTAGTAGTTGGAGCACCTGGGTCCCACAAAGCCAGCCATGTAGTTTTAATCCTGGACCCAGCAACTTCACAGACATGCTGGAAACGTGTATGTGTGTTTGTGTGTGCCCAAAATCCCAAGAGTGGGACAGATGGAGGAGAAGGGATTGCAACATGACCATACCCTATGGGGTACACTTACTCACTCTCTCTCTCTTTCTCCAGAGAGTGTATACACACTCTAGCATAAGGAAAAAAGAAAGAGAATGAGAAGAAAAATGCTGGAAACATGTGTATGTGTGTTCGTGTGTGCCCAAAATCCCAAGAGTGGGACAGATGGAGGAGAAGATATTGCAACATGACCATACCCTTTGGGGAATACTTACTCACTTTCTCTCTTTCTTTCTCCAGAGAGTATATGCACACTCTAGCATAAAGAATAAAGCGAGAGAGAGAAAAAAAGATAAAAGTTTTAAAAGAATTTAAATCTCACATAGTAATGCTGGTTCATATCCCTGGCTTATTCTCCCTGAAACCACTTACAGTACACTGTACAAAAAATATATACATTAATAAGTAAATTAAATTTTTTAAGATGCAAGAAAATGAAAAAGAAAACAAAATCTAAAAAATAGATCTTGGCATAGTGATTAAGGTTCTGAATCACAGATTGCTGACTCCATGGTTCGAGTCCCAGAACCGGTTTTTTGGAAAACATAGTGGGCACTGTGAGTGCATGCTCAAAATCTTAAAAGGAGAATGAAGATGGGATTATGGTGTGACCATGAAGCTGGGTGGAGAGGGAGTGATTTCTTTCTTTACTCCTCTCTCTCTCATCTGTTTCTGATGAGCACACTCATTCTTAAACTCAAACAAAAATACAAAACTATAGCAATCTGTAATCCATTTTGAGTTCTTTTTTTTTTTGTGTGTGTATGCTGTAAGATAAAAACCCAGTTTAATTCTTCTGAAGATATATATCTCATTTTCCCAACACTACTATTTTATATCCACATGTATTTTTTTGTTTTGTTTTGTTTTGGTGCCAGAGAGCATGCACACTCACCAGAAACAGAATAGCAGAGAGAAAGCACACTCAATTTAGGGTGTGGTCACATCAGAATTCTTTCTCCCGTATTTCTCCATGCTGTTGAAATTTTGTCTTCTACCCACACACATACCCAGTGTGTCTTTTAAGCCACTAAAGCCAGGGTGCAAAATGAGATCAGTTGCGTGTGATCTGGCTCCCTTAACAACTCAACCAGTCTGGTTCCCACCATCATTTATTAAAGAGGTTGTCTGTCTCTTGAAAGAATGTTTTGAGCATGTTTGTCAAACATACATTTATTATAAATGGAATAATTTATCTTCAGGTTCTCTATTCTGTTCTGTTGATCTATATGTCTCTTTTATGTGAGTACTATATCATTTTGATTCCTATAGCTTCGGAGTATATTTTGAAACTAGAGAATTGTTATTTTTACTCAAGATTGTCTTGACTATTCAGGATCTTTTGTGGTTTCATATTAATTTTAGAAATTTTTAATTCTGTTTCTATAAAAATGCCATTGAGATTTCTGTAGGAATTAAATTGAATCTGTAGATCACTGTAAATTATAAGGACATTTTAGCAATATTAATTGTTCTGATCCATGGGCATTTTATACATTTTCATTTATTTATTTCTTCAATTTATTTAATCAATATTTTAGTTTTTGAGCTATACATCTTTGTCTCAAGTTTTCTTTTTGATACTACCTTTATTGAGATTGTTTTCCAATTTTATTTTTTGATAGTTTATGTTAAGTATATAGAGTCAAAATGGAGATTTGTATGTTGATTTTGATTCTGCAACTTTGCTGAGTTTATTAGTTGTTACAGTTTTTTGGGTTAAGTCATTATAACTTTTGATATATAGGATCATGTCATATGCACACAGACATGATTGAATGCTTGTGTTTATATTTATATGCCTTTTATTTATATCCTTTGCCTTATGACTTTAGCAATTATTAAGTACTATATTAACTAGAAGTGTTATGAATGTGTATCCATGTCTTGAACCTATTCTATGATGTTAACTTTGAGATTGTCATATATAACTTTTATTACACTGAGGTACTTTTTTGTTTATTTGTTACAGGATATATACATGTGTGTATGCACGCGCGTGTGTGTGTGTGTGTGTTTGTGTATGAGAGAGAGAGAAAGAGAGAGAGAGAGAGAAATTAGCCCCCAGGGAGATGACCACACCATAATCTCTCCTCCTCATGGGATTTTGGGCACAAGTGCACATGTGCCTGCCATGTTTTTTAAGCGTCAGGTTACAGGACTTGATTACACAGTTAGCCAAGTGGGATCCAGCAGCTGTAACCTTCATACCACCTACTGGTTCAAGGTATATTTTATAAAAATAATTATTTTATTTTAATTAATTAATTAATTAATTTTAATTTGACCAGAAAGGGAAAGAGTGAGAGCAAAAGTGAGAGAGAGAGAGAAAGAGAGAGAGAAAGCAAGTCACCAGGTCCTAGGCTCGAACCATGGTTGGCCATGTGAGAGTCCTATGCCCTTAACCACCATGTTACTCATTGGTCCCCCAACAAAATATTTAGTTTGTTAGGAGTTTTTATAATGAAAGTATATTGCATTTTGACAAATGCTTTTTCTAGAAATAAATTAAATTTTTATCCTTTACTCTGTTAATGTGATACATCACATTTATTGATATGCACATGTTGAGGCATTCTTGCACCCCTGAGACAATTTCCACTTGATCACAATGAGCAATCCTTTATATATGCTGTTAAATTTGATTTGATAGTATATTGTTGAGAATTAATGCATCTATGTTCATCAGGAATAATGCTTTGTAATGTTCTATTCATTTCATATGAGTAATGGAACGTTGATGTATAAAGGACTCAATGTATTCAAATCTTGGCAAATTGCCCATTCTGGTCATCTTCCACTATGTAAATTTTTTCCCTCTCTACAAAGTAGAAAAGACATATTCTTTACACATTTGAGTCATAGTTTCCTTATCACTCCAACCAATACATGCTCACACTCATGTCCTTTGGTTCAGCAATTTTTACTCAATGTTTTTAAAATATAATCTTTCGAATACAAACAAAACTCTCACATAAATATTATAAAATATATACCTTTATATTTGGCAAAATAAATTCCAATAAAATAAATTGCATCTATTGTTTGAAATATAGCAAAGAAGAGTTTCAATTAATAATTTTATTATTTTTCTCAACTTTTAAACTTTAGCATTTTTAATTTGGTCAAAAATGTGCTGTGTTGCTACCAATCTTGCTTTCTCATTCAGCATAAAACTCTTAAAGAGCGTTTCTGAAATCATAGTATCATCTATGATGTATTCTTCAGTAATAAGTTTCCTGAAATGTAATTTAAGCACATAATCAGAATATCTAAGCACTAATTGCATTTAATAGCTGATATTGTTCAGATTTTTACATTTTTCTGAATTAAATTTTTCCCTTTTAGGTGGGATAAGTACATTTTAAAAATATGAGAATGCCTTTAACAGCAAGCAGCTCCATGTAGATGCAAAATCATCTTTCCTATCTCTAAAATAACCTTTGTAGAAGTTTCAACTGAAGAAATGAGTAAGGAATAAAGAAAATATAATTTGGAGGAGTAAAAAGGGAAAGATGAAAGAAAGAAAAGGAAAAAGTAGCTATTATAGTGTCTAGAGTAGAAATAGAAATTAGGTAATAGAAACTGCTACCCTTAAAATTCTGTAGGTTAATGTATAAGATAAAACTGCTACTACTATTAAATAACGAAATATATGACTTACAAAATTGACACTCAATTAACCTGTGCTATATCTTTATCTAAATTTTATAAATATATCTTAGAAGAATAAAAATGTTGGGATCAGCAGTGAGCATAATGGCTATGTCGCTGGATTCCCATGTAGTCAACCGCAGTTTGCGTCCCGGACAAAGTGGCTTAAAACTCACGCTGGGCACGTGTGCGAGCATGCCCAAGATCCCAAGAGGAGAATGGAGGAGAAGGGATTGCAGTGTGACCATCCCCCCTGGGGGGTGATTTCTCGCTTTCTGTCTCTATGTCTCTCTCTGTCTGTCTGGCAAGTGCACGTGCCCTATAGCGAAAATCTCTCCAAAAAAGAAAAGAAAAAGAAAAATAAGGCAGAAAAATAAAGAACTGAAATAACTAAAAAAGAATGAGTAAAATAAGCCACAAGTTCAGGAGAGATCAGAACAGAAGACAGGAGAATCACCAAAAAATATATACATATATGTATATATATATATATATATATATATATATATATATATATATATATTGCCATTCATTGTTTTTGATGGGTCAAGAGTTGTCATGCATCTTCTTATATAGTATATTCAAAGTGGAAAGATTGTGTTTTTAAACATGAGGAGACTAGAGCTAAAAATGATTAAGAAACTTCCTCAGGGGGCTGGCAGGTGTTGTAGTGGTAGTGGTTAAGGGTGCTGGACTCCCATATGCCCGACTACAGTTCAAGTCCCAGACCTGGCAGCTTGCTTTCTCACTTTCCCTCTCTCTGTCTCTCTTGCTCTGTCCCTCTCTTGTTAAATTAAAATAAGTAAATAAATAAATAAAGTTAAAAAATTATTCTTAAAAAAAGATACTGTAAGGGTACAGAAATCGGTCTAAGTGATGGAGACGCAGAAAAGATGACAATGCAACTACAAAAGAGGCTTTTATTCTTTTTTCCAGCTAGCTGGTGTCCGAGTTTCTGCCCGTCACAGCGGGCCTTAACAAGGACCCCGAGCCTAAGATAAAGGGATCTTTTATAGTTCAGAATTTTCCATAGAATGTAACACATACAAAGGAGGTGGTATGAGAAGTGAGTGTCCAGCTGTCACCACCTGCTCAGGTCTAGATAAGGGCTCTCAGCTAAGGATCGGGATGACCTTGCCTCAGAGGTGCTGAGCCCTCCCGTTTTCCACCTATCTGAGAGTTCCCAGACTCCTAGTTTCTGTCCTTGAGGCCCTAACAAAGTGGGCTCCATCCTTGAAGACTTAACAGTGTAGCAATTAAGCTAACTCGGCCCAGCATTTCCTAACATGGCGGTGATTAAGCTAACTTGACCTAACATTCCCACCTTGAGTTGTATATAATGAGGAATCATTCTCATTACTATTGTCAAGCAAGTTACAGAAGCAGAGAAGCACTAGGTTGGGAATTTAAAGAATATTACTATCGTTATAACAATACTTTGGAACATTTAGTTTAAAACAATCCCAAGATATTTTGCTCATAACAATTCAACCACCCAAGGCCATGTCCGGATGAAGACCAGGCTCTTATTCTGGTGGTCACGTCCTGCACATTCCTCACATCTCTGCTTTGGCTCCACACATAGACCCCCTTTTTTTGTTTATTAAATGATTCGCCACTTCTGACGGGCAGTAGGCTGTGCCTGTCTTAGGTTGTCCTTAGTGACATTTTCTTTTACCCGTCATCAGGTAATGCATATTTATATGCACCCCCTGTCTTAGGATGAGAAACATCCCAAGGATCTTACCCATCATTGACTACCAGCCTCTGCATCTAATGCCTTGGCTTGAAGTTTTAACCAATGGATTTTGGAGTCAACTCCAAGAAAGGAGCGCCCGAGTATTCACACAAGGCAGGGGGTAAACAAAGCAACACAATATCAGTACCTGCTGCCATACCAGCAGGCATTAACCACTGCTGCCAAGAGGTCCAGTGTGGTAGGAGACCATACAGTTGTTGCAGCTATTTATTTGCCTTCTGTGCTAACATGGCGGTGATTAAGCTAACTTGGCCTAACAATATTTGCCCAGTTGAAATTAGTAAACTCAAAGTCAGTAAGCAGTTTAAACGAGATTGCAATATTTGGAACACTTGAATCTAGAACACTTTAAATACACTATGTTTCTATCTGTTTGAAAGTGATTGAAGCAGTAGAAATAGATAACTACATCTTACTGTGGATAAGATCTGAATTATAGTCAAGTGTACAGGTAAAACCATCTTCTTTATCCACCATAACCAAGCAGACATCACACATCAATGAAGACAGAAACACAGATACACTGTCTTATAAATTAATGATTTTGGTGTTGCTTTTATGAATTGTCTTTCAGTATCTTCCCATCTCTTCATTGTCACTTAGGACATCTTAATTTTTAACTGCAGGTAAAATTTAAACTCTAACAATATACTTTAATTCACTTTTATAAATTAAACTTTCTGAGAAGTATTAAATTAGTTGAAAGTGACCGCAGCAGAGATTATCTGTTTATCCAAAATTAATTTTCTCTTTTCTGGCAATCTCTCTTGCTTTAAAGACAGGCATATGACTTTCTAGATTGTACAATGTGAGTGAAGTGATGGGTACTATTACTTTTCTCTTTTTTTTTTAGAAAAAGATATCTTTTTTTTTTTTTTTTTTTTTTTTTTTTTTTTTTTTTTTTTTTTTTTGCTAAAGGGTACATGTACTCTCCAGAGAGACAGGCAGAAAACAATAAATCACCCCTCAGGGAAGATGGCCATGAAGCAATCCTTTCTCCTCCATTCTCCTCTCAGGATTTTGGGCACACATGCACACATGCCCAGCATGTGGGTTTGGGACTTGAACCGCAGTCTACTATGTGGGAGCCCAGGGTCATAACCACTATGCCATCCACTGGTTGCAATGGGGCTATTTCAAGACTAAGGTTGACAAACTGTCTTCTGATTCATTACCTGAAGGAGAGCTACCTATTGATCAAGAACCTACATGGGACTATTACATAAATGAGGAATAAGCTTCTATTGTGTTTGAATCATTTACTATTTTGGTATACTTGTTATGATAGTTTATCTGTTCTGACTAAGATATTGCCTTGTGAATATATATCATATTAAATAGAGTTCAGATTCTAAGATGATTAATTCAAAATAATATTAGAAATTTGTAAACAATTTAAAATCTATAACTTTAAGTCAGTCTTTTCTGATTGCTGGTTTACACATGAAATAAAAATGTGACTGCCAATTTTGTTGATATTGGAAACCAGCAGTTAGCGTAATGGCTATGTCGCTGGACTCCCACGTAGTCGACCATGGTTCGTGTCCCGGACCTGGTGGCTTAAAACTCACACCGGGCACATGTGCGTGCGTGCCCAAGATCCCGAGAGGAGAATGGAGGAGAAGGGATTGCAGCGTGACCATCCCCCCTGGGGTGTGATTTCTCGCTTTCTGTCTGTATGTCTCTGTCTGTCTGTCTGGCGAGTGCACGCACCCTATAGTGAAAACCTCTCCAAAAAAAAAAAAAAAATGTGACTGCCAATTTTGTTGATATTGAATATTATAAAATATTCAAATGAGTATGCTGACAGAGCAAATTTATAGAAATCCTTTTGCTTCTAATATTTCTGTAAGAGTGAGATGATTCTGCCACTACGCTTACAATGATCGCAACTTTCTTTTATTTGTTTTATCATCTCTTGCTAGAACATAAATCAAAGCAATTTGGCTCATTATTACTAAGCTCTTTTGAGAACTAGAAGTGGTATTTCAGTTACTCATTTATCAAACTGCCTAGGAAGTAAAATTTATTGTGAGGAAATCATGAAAGGACAAGAGAAATCTTAATAACTGGATCTTGGCATTACAAAGAAGTCCTTGAAATGCTCAGATTTGAAATAGCCTATTGTAATTTTCTCAGGAGCTTTCTGGTCCCAATTAAGTGTGTCTGCTGTGACTGAATTTTAATTAGTATGGATGTTTGTACTTTGGAAATTCAGAGCCTGAATCAAACTTCATAAATGCATAAAACAAGGAAAAAAAAAAGAATTCATTGAGCCTAGAATTTTAATGAGGGAATTAGAAAATGTTGGCATTTCTTATATCTTTGTGTTATCCCAAAATACTCCTATACAACTGATTTGATAATCCAGACTGAATTAGCCAGTCAGTAGAGGCAAATGTTCAAAATAGTTCAACAACCAAAGGCACCATTTGAGAAATTAATACTTTAGCTGAAATATTTGCTTTTTTAATTTTAAAAGATGATCCAATAACTCTATGGAGATTAAGACTTGAAGTATTTTTGAGGTATATTTTTGATGTGCAAACTATTTTAATTGGAAGATGTCTCAGAAATTAATATATATTGCACTTCAGTTACTGTAATTTTACTAAACTGGCAATGTGGCAGAATGTTTCAACAGTAATTATTCTGGTTTGAAGATTGATTGGTTGAATTTAAATCTGCCTTTTAATCTGTCTACTTTGTAAAGCAGTATTTAGGAAATGACAATGCAGCAAGTTACTTTCAGCATTCACGACAACATTGAGTATGTCTCTCTCTTACAGGATGTAACTGAAATGCTTTAAAAAGCAGTAGTTTCCAAACTATTGTATCATCTTCATCTGCAGATCTTGATAAAACAAAATTGGCTATACCCCGAGCCCTGAATCCCTACTTCAGTATTTCTAAGACGGTTATCAAGAAGTTGTTTTTCTAATACATTCTCAGGTGATGTGGTGCAATTGGTCAAGTTTGCTCTTTGAAAACCACTGTCATGGGACCAGCAGTTGGTGCAATGGCTATGTCATTGGACTCCCATGTGGTGGACCGTGGTTCGAGTCCCAGACACGGTTGTTTAAACTCACACCAGGTGTGTTCATGTGCGTGCCCAAGATCCTGAGGGGAGAGGGGAGGAGAAGGGATTGCAGCGTGGCCATCCCCCCAGGATGTGATTTTCATTTTATGTCTCTCTGTCTCTCTCTGTCTTTCTATCGTGCACATGCACCCTCTAGCAAAAATTCTCTCAAAAAAAAAAGTGCTGTTATTCTTTGTTAAATCAGTATACATTTGTCATAATTATATTTGAATACTATAGAATATTGGTCAACTTATGCTTAGTTCAATTTAGTTAAGAAGTTTGTTAAGTGTGAGTTACCTTTACTGCAATGCAATAAAAATGAAAGTCAGTTTTTAAAAGTAATTCTGGCATCTGAGTGCAAATGAGAGACAGCAGCACCATCATTTGGTATGCAGCTGCACATAGTATAGTAAGTGGATAATAGGACAGTGTTTTCTGTCAGGCTATCTGCACGTTGGAGTCCAATTAATTAAATATACATAAATAAGCCCTGTTTCCTCTGGCCAGAATAAGTCATCCAAGAAAAGATATGCTTTTATGACATAATTTTAATCAAAAGCTCTCAAATAATATACGTGCTAACAATAAAGTGGTTATGCTATACTTCTGTAATCTTTATCTTGCTTAAGATTGTTATGCTGAGGTTTCCAAAATATAATTTTAACTGTAAAATTAATACCCATTGGCAAGACATTTGAGAAGTAATAAACTATTTACTGAACAGTACATTGCATTAAAATTCATCAGAAAATCTAGAATTTTTCCAGTATAGTGGGGGTTATTCTAAAGTAATGCAATGTAGATAATTAAGAGGAATATCTGGGTTTTCATGACACAGAAAATATTTTTCACTGAAATATTTTGATGGTTTTCAGTAATATTTTATGGAAAATAAAATAATTTATCTGGTTCTATGTTGTTTCTCTTCTTCCCTGAATCTAGTATTTCTTGCAGTGATTAAAATGCTATTTTCCCATTATTTGGAGACCCTTGGCTTCTGTCTGCTTTAATATACCCTAAATCCCTTCAATAGTATATACAGACAATTCTTTCAGTCTTCAGAGATTATCTCAGAGAATCCCTCCTAATGCCAACATTTAGCATAGGATTTTACTTTATTTTACCTTATTTTATTTTATTTTATTTTGGTCAAGGTCTCCATTGTAATATTCCTTAATCAGCCTCCTGTGTAGCTGGGTCAACAGGCATTCATTAGGGGGTGCAGGAATGGAACCCAGGCCTTCCATGTGACTTCAACTTGCTAAAAAGTAGCACCAATCAGCATACACTACCCTGGCTGAGCCCACACTGTCATTCTTTTTATGTGCTTCTATAAAACTTTTTTCATAGCATACTCATAGTATTTGAGATTATTCAGCTGTAATTGTCTCTCTTTACCAAGTTTTATGCACTTTTTCTTTGTATCCCAGTGTCTACCTGTGTACCAGAGTGCCTAGTACATTTGAGGAACTCCATCATATATGACATAAAACTAGAAACTATAGATTACCTCCTATGTCCAAGTACTTTACTTTCATTATTTTTTACCCAAGGAGCAGTAACAGTTTTACATATTAGAAGCACATTATCATTGCACGCATTTTGTATTCCATAATCATATATAATAATAATAGCTAACATTTATCACTTGCTTGCTCTGTGACAGGCACTATAGTTAGCACTTTGCATGGATTAGCCTATTTGATTACCATAAAAAATACATGAAGTGTGAAAATATACCAATTTAAAAAACATCAGATTAAGTAATTTGACCAATGTCTCAAAGCTAAAATATTCCATGGTACAATTCTAAGCAATTCTTTTTGAATCTGGTGAACTAATTCTTAACCACCACTAGTTTAATTTCTATGCATCTCCTTTCTCTGTTCTTTTCATATTTCCCTTTCCCCACAATCTTCCCCCATTTCTCTCTTCCTCACTTTTCTCTCCATCTCCCACATATCCTGTTTGTCCCTTAAGTCATTTTCTGGTTTTTGTTTGTTTGTTTGTTTGTTTGTGGTGTGTGTGTGTGTGTGTGTGTGTGTTTCAATCTTTCATCCCTAACTTTTATTAAATATTCAATGCATTGGACGGCTACTACTGCTCAGTAGGTCTCAAGAATGAACATTTCCCTTTGAGAATACACAAAACTTTGAATCAAAGAACAGCACACATGCACACATGTTTAACAGCAACACTTTGGGAACAAGGGGGAAAAAATAAAGCCAAACAAAACATCTACTGTGGCTTCAATCTTGTGTGGATAGCAATGTATAATTCAGTTTTTTGGAGATCACTTACATGGCAAGTCAAAACACAGCTGGAACACAACTAAGGATCGATGAGAAATAGTAAATAGTTAAAAATGTATTTGTATGTCTAAAATAGATGTCTACAGACTAAAATCCTTATACATTACTGATAAAAGCTTTCTTAAGTTGAAGAGTAAGCAGGCTTCATAGCCGATTTTATTCATTACATAAACACACATAGGGTTTACTTGAATAACTTGCTAGTTAGAGATTGTCCAATAATAACAGAGCTATTTATATATTTTATTTCCATCCTCCATGTCTCTCTTGTTGACTAGAAACTTTTCTTTTTTTCATATTAATTTATAATTAGTCAATACATTTAGATTGAACCAATCAAGTCAGCAGTGCTATTTCTCAAACTTTATAAATGAAATATGCTTTGAAATATAATGTTAGTAAAAACTATATAGACAAGGGAGCTGCAGATGGTGTAATGGTGATGTTGCTGGATTCCCACATTGCCAACCACAGTTCTAGTCCCAGACCTGGTGGCTTAGAACTCATGCTAGTGTGTGTATATGTGTGTGTGTGTGTGCTCAAAATCCCGAAAGGAGAATGGAGGAGAAGGGACACAGTGTGGCCATCCTGTGTGTGTGTGTGTGGTGGTGGGGGGGGTGACTTCTCACTTTCTGTCTCTCTGGCAAGTGCATGCATCGGACATGGGTCCAATTTTTCAGAATGAGCTTACACATACTATTAAGGAAAAGTTTATTGAGGAGATCACCTCAATTTATTATCTCAGTATCTCCACCTGGGACTGACACCATGGCCTAATGGCTAAAGGAGCTGGACCCACATGGCTAACTGCATGTTTGGAACCCTAACCATGGGAGCTTGAAAAAACACACCAGGTGAATGTGTGTATGTTCCCCAAATCCTGATGGGATAAAGAAATAGAGAAGAGATTGTGGTGTGACCACATCCCATTGGGGTATGATTTCTCCCTTTCTCCATTTCTCTCTTCTGTCTCTTATGAGTACATGTGACCTCTGGCAAATTCTTTTTTAAATTTGCACTTGTTTTCCATAAAATCATAAATTGTTATATTTTAGAAGTTCTACATCACATAATCTAAAACTATCTTATTAAAACCTTTGTTTTCACATATAATTATCAAACAGAATTTGATAACATACCAACCGTCTATTTGTCTCTTTACAATCGTATTTCCTGTTTTAGTTAAAGTGCAAGCTCATGTCCATGAATTCAGAGCTCACCAGATAAAAATAAACAGGTAAATAG
Source organism: Tupaia tana (assembly GCA_026018925.1). NCBI lineage: Eukaryota > Metazoa > Chordata > Mammalia > Scandentia > Tupaiidae > Tupaia > Tupaia tana. Next base: position 81,218,238 of record JAKSZU010000005.1, read on the forward strand.
AATGATACCTGATACCTGATACTCACAAACCACAGTACTAGAGTAGCCACAGCAATTAGGTATCTGGAAAGCTAACACAAGCCATGAAGTAGAATTTTTACAGTGTTTTAATTAACTGGCATCTATGGGGAAATACTTTCAGGTAATCAAAAGGATAGCCTTTTCTTCTAATTTCCAGAAGGCTATTGAAGGAGAGACAAAGACAGAGAGAGCAAGAAAGCACCTCCCGATAGAGCGTGGTCACACCACAGTCTTGTGTCCATTTCTCCTTCCTGTCTGAATTTTGAGCATCTGTGCCTGCCATGTGTTTTCAAGCTATTTAGGCCTGGATTTGAACCACTGCTGGCTATAGGGAATCTGGCTTCCTTAAAACCTAGGCCAGAAGGGTGGCTTTTTAAATCAGCAGTAAACTATATCCAAAGGTGTCATATATTGGGTAGTCAGAAAAGTTGTGACACATTTTTACACAGAAAAATAAGTCATGATTTTACTGATGACCTAATATATATGTGTGTGTATGTAAAACACATACACACACATATATATTCAATAATATATGTGTATAAGTGAGTTTGTGTGTGTGTGTGTGTGTGTGTGTTTCAATGAGAACAGGTAGAAGTAGTGGTTTTGGAAGTAAGATATAGGGAGCAAAGAAACACGTGAAGGAGGGTTAGGTCTTTTTCTAATGTTAACATAATTCTCCCAGTGTAACATTTCCAGTGTAAGCCTGTTTTTTCAAGATACAGGGAATAGAAATGTAAAAGATGCACGTAAGTCCGTGAACCATAGAAAACACATTACTATCACTGGAAAAGTGTAACCTGAACATCTTTTATAGAGCCATAAACTACTTTTTCTACCTCCTTTCTTTTGTTTCCTTTTGTTTCTTTCTTTTCAGTCTTCCCTTCTATCTTTCTTTCTTTTTTTCCTTCCTTCCTTCCTCCCTCCCTCCCTTCCTTCCTTCCTTCTTTCCTTCTTTCTTTCTTTTTTCTTTCTTACTTCTTTTTTTCTTTTTCTTTCTCACTTTCTTTCTTTTTTTCTTCTTCTCTTTCTTTCTTTCTTCCATATCTTCTTTCTTTCCTTCTTTCTTGGAAACTCTTCTAAAATGCTATATATTGAAGATGTTATTTCAAAAGTGCCTTTTTATCTTGTTTTTAATTTTGCCAGAAGGCATGTGCACTTGCTGGAGAGAAACAGAGATAGTGAGAGAAAGTGAGAAAGCATTCCCCATGGGCGATGGCCACACCACAATCATTTCCCCTCCATTTTTCTCTATTCAGGATGTTGAGCACCTACACATGTGTCCACCTTGTTTATCAAAATGCTGGTTCTTTGATTGAAAAGACCCAGTTAGCCATGTTGTATCCAGCCTCCTTAACCACCACACCACTAACTAGACCTGTCTTTTAATATTTTTGAAGTTTCATCCTCTGTAATAGTATTAGCTCTTTGATTGTAAGGACAATGTCAAATTGTTTCTTAAAACAACAACAACAAAACAAGTAAAGATTGGGCCAGCCAATGGAGGGTGTTTAAAGCAACTGGATCCCACATGACTGACTATGTGGTTTCAGTCATGGACCCAGCAGCTTGAAAAACAGGATAGCCATGTGTGCAGTGAGCCCAAAATTCAGAGAGAATGAAAGAGAAGAGAAAGGATTATAGTATGGCCATCTGCCTTGTGAAGTGCTTTCTCAATTTCCCTCTCTGTCTTTTTCCAAGCAAATGTGTCCTATAGCAAACTAACATATATATAAATATATATATATATATATATATATATATATATATATAAAAAATAAAATATGTATAATATATGTATATGTACTATGTATTTTATATAGACTTAATATATTTTATAGATATAATATACATAGATATAATATATATTATATAGAGATACAATATATATTAAAGATATCTGACTAATTTTTTATAATAAAATTTTTAACAATAAAGTAAATGTGAATAATTGAAATAATATTTATTTGTCAACTTCTGTCACAAGAGAGAGATTCATCCCCAAAAATGTCTTTACACCAAGAGCCCAACCCCAGTCTCATCCAGCCTGGACCACAAGCACACGCGAGGTCATCTGCCTTCACAGGGACCCCAGCACCGTCTTGTGTGTCCTTACCATCACAGAGCATCACCTTACTGCTGCATCAACATGGCTGGCCAAAAGTAGTAGTCAGGATTTTTTTAAAGTATTATCTTGTAATATACTTTTTGATAGTGCATGGATATTTCCTCTAAATATATACACGGCCATTTTTCTCTGAGCGACTATTTTGCTTCATCCATATTTACTTGAATCAAGATGAACTTTTATGAGAGAAATACACATACATACATAAGTACAAAACACAATCTAGATGCAGATTGTGATTGTTGAGATGAGGAAAATATTGCAATGAGTTACATAATTAGTCAGTTACAGAACTTTTCCTGAGAGCACATAGCAATCCATCTCAGTGCAATGTGCCAAGTGAGACCATTCCAGCAATAACCATTAAGACTCAGAACAGAGAAGCTAAAGCACACTAAACAGAAAGAGAGATTGACTCATTAAAACTAAATTCTCCTTCCCCCACAGGATACCCTTGAACATTCTCCTTAATATGGAGAATTCTGGCTGACATTTGCAGCAACCATTTATAACTCAGTTTCTGGATGAGTTGCAGAAAAGAATGGGTGCTACATGCACAACAGAGGTTTCGGGCTCTTTTTCTAATTTGGCAGGAAAGATCCTCAAACAAACACCATTAATACAATTTACCATCACATCTAACTATGAATTGCTTTGGAATTTCGAAAACCATTCTCATGTTTTTGTAAATTAGTCTTAATTTACATTTTAATTTGACAGATCTCTTCATTAAAACCGATTTTGCACCTGGTTAGCCAACACAAATCTGACATGTCACATTTTTTAGCATTAAAGTTCATTATATTATAATAACTTTTTTTTAAGAGAGAAATTTTTGCTATAGAGCACATATGCTCACTGGAGAGACAGAGAGAAAAAGAGAAAATGAGAAATCATCTCCCAGAGACAATAGTCCATAGTGCAATCCCTTCTCCTTTATTCTCCTCTTGGGATTTTGGGTGTACATGCACATGAGCTGGCATGAGTTTTGAGCCTTCAGGTCTGGAATATGAACAGCAGTCAGCTATGTTGGAGTCCAGCACTTTACTCACTACACCACCTGCTGGCTCCCATTATAATAACTTTCAAAATGTACCATCATGCACCATATAACAATGCTTTTTTTAAATGATGGCTCATATATAGAGTGGTGGTTCCATAAGCTTTTAGTGAAACCAACAATCACAACTAGTAAGTGGTGATCTACCAATCATAGTATAGCACAACACATTACTCACATGTTGGTGGTGATATTCGCATAAAGAAACCTTCTGGGATGCCAGTCATATAAAAATACAGCATATACAATTATGTATAGTATATAACACTTGATAATGATAATAAAATATTATGTTACTGGTTTATGCTTTTACTATGCTTTACTTTTCATCATTACTTTATAATATTCCTTCTACTTAATAAAAGAAGAAATGTCTACTATAAAACACTATGCCACACTACACAGACAGCAGCCTCATCCATTCTCTGTTTACTGTGTCTCTGGATTACATCACATTTTCTTGTGCTTGATTTAGTCTTATGCTTTGTTCATTGTGGCCTTTTCAGAGGAAAATGTAGAGGTGAAAGAGAATGATATTAATGATTTTGACTCTGTGTAGGCCTAGGCAAATGTGTGTGATTATGTCATAGTTTTTAACAAGAAATTGTAAAAAGTAATAATAAAAAAATAAAAATATAGGCTAGTTAAGAACAACTAAAAAAGAAAATACTTTTGTGCAATAGTACAGTTTATTTGCATATTAAGCTAATTATTATTAAAAGAGTGGAAAATCTTTAAAAATTAAAATGTATGAAAGTAAGACTGTTACAGTTCTCTAAAGTTAACTTACTATTGCAGGAAAAATGTTTTTTGTTCTTTTTTTTTTTTGGAGAGGTTTTTGCTATAGAGAGTGTGTGCTCACCAAAAAAAGAGAGAGAGAGAGACAGAGACAGAAAGCAAGAAATCACCTCCTCGGGGGGTTGGGGGGATGGTCACACCGCAATCCCTTCTCCTCCATTCTCCTCTTCTCCTCTTGGGATCTTGGGCACGCACACACACGCCCAGCCTAAGTTTAAGCCACCGGGTCTGGGACTTGAACCATGGTCAACTACATGGGAGTCCAGCGACATAGCCTTTATGCCAACTGCTGGTACCAGGAAAAATGTTTTTATAAATTTAGTGTAGCCTAACTGTACAGTGTTTATAAAGTCTATAGGATTCTATAGTAATGACACAGGCCTTCAATTTGTTCGTCATTCACTCATCCAGAGAAACTTCCAGTCCTTCAAGCTCCATTCATGGTCTTTGTGCCATAAAAGTGGTATACCATTATTTATCTTTTTATTATATTCTTATTGTACCTTTTCTAAGGTTAGATCTATTTAGATCCACAAATACTACTGTGTTAGAGTTGAGCAGCTTACAGTAGCCAGTACTAAGTAACGTGAGGGAGCAATAGGCAGTGCCATTCAGCCTAGAAGTGTAGTGCACTATACCATAGAGGTTTTATAAGTATACTCTCTGATATTCACATAATGACAAAATATCTTAAGGATGCAGTTCTCAGAATTAATCTCCATTATTAAGCAACATATAACTGGTATATTAGGTGAAGTGGGTACTTCATATATAAGTAATTATGTTATATAAAGTTGACTTACTTATTTTAGCATATTACCGGATGTTATTCAGCACTGTTGTTGCAGCCTATTTCACAAATGTGGAATTATATTCCTTTTTTTTTTAAGACAGATGTTTGCTATAGGACACATATGCTTGCTAGAGACACAGAGAAAGACAGAAAGAGAGAAAGGGAGAAACCATCACTCAGCGGGGCTGGTCATACCTTCTCCTTCATTCTCCTCATTCTCCTTCATTCGCGTCTCAGAATTTGGGGCACACGTGCATCAGCACCCAGAGTGAATTTCAAGTTGCCAGGTCTGGGACTCCAACTGCAGTTGGTCATGTGAGTCCAGTGTCTTAGCCACCACTCCACTTGATGGCCCCAGAATTAAATTTTTTGATAATTTTAATTTGTAAAATTAATTTTTTATTTCTCTTATCTAGTAATTAAAGAAATTTCTGGGCCCTAATTAAAGCTTCTATTAAAATAATGATAGAAGTCATGTCTATGATTTCAAGATTTAGTAATTAATTTATTAATAATTTAACTGAATAATGTTTTAAGCTATTCAATTTATAAACTAAAATTTATAATCAAAGGTAAAAGATCTACTTTAAAATATTCAAAAAGACATTTTGGAAGGTAATATATAATAAAGATTGTACAAAATACTTATATAGCAAGATATATCTTCTAAAATTAACACTATGGAACACATATAAACTACTATTTAACAAGTACAAATGGCAATTATAAATTATTGATTTAATAAACTGTATTTTATCTTAGGAGAATTATCTAGATTGAATGTTTTATTCCATACTTCATTTCCTTATAATAAAATTTGATTCCATTTACAAAGCATGTTAAGTAAAGTTAATATTTATGTAACATATTTACAAAATTTATTCCCACTAGCACCTCTCTTTTTTTTTTTTTTTGGAGAGGTTTCTGCTATAGGGCGCGTGCACTCGCCAGACAGACAGAGAGAGACAGAGAGACAGAAAGCGAGAAATCACCCCCCCAGGGGGATGGCCATGCCGCAATCCCTTCTCCTCCTTTCTCCTCTCGGGATCTTGGGCACGCACGCACACGCGCCAGGCGTAAGTTTTAAACCACCGGGTCCGGGACACGAACTGCGTTCGACTACAGTGGGAGTCCAGTAACATAGCCATTATGCTCACTGCTGGTTCCCATCGCCCTGCGTGAGTTTTAAGCCACCAGGTCCAGGACGCGAACCACGGTCGACTACATGGGAGTCCAGAGACATAGCCATTACGCTAACTACTGGTCCCAACTAGCACCTCTCTTTTGCTTTAGGAAGTCTGTGCTCACTGGAGAGACAGAGAGACAGAAAGAGAGAATCACACCCCGTGGGGGGATGACCATGCACAATCCCTCCTCCTTCGTTCTCCTCCTGGGATCTTGGGCACACGCGCATATGCAACTGGCATGATTTTCAAGACCTCAGGTCCAAGACTAGAACCACTGTTAGCATGCCATGTGGGAGTCCAGCAATGTAACTGCTGCACCATCTGCTGGCCTGACCTCATCTTAACTTGATTATATCTGCTAGGATTCTTTCAAAATAAGGTTACATTATTTAAAATATTCCACTTACTCTTATAAAGCATAAGCATTTCTCATTACATGACATTTTATTTAATTATGTATTTTTAATTACTAGAGGACATGCACACTCACCAGAAAGAGATGTAGAGAGAGAGAGAGAGGGAGAGAGAGAGAGAAAGAAAGCAACCTCCAATGGAGATGGTCATGCCACAATCCCTTTTCCTCTATTTTGCCATCTTGCTGGGGATTTGGGGCATGTACACCCTGGTGTGTTTTTCTAACTCCCAGGACTGCAATCAGCAGTTGTGAGACCCACTTTCCTTAACCACTAGGCAATGGGACCAGTCTTCATTAGGAGAATTTTTTTTTTTCCTCTAAGTTTTTGCCATAGGACTCTTGCACTCACCAGAGATGGTGAGAAGGAAAGTGACAAATCAACCCTGGGGATGATGGTTACACTGTGATTCCCTTCTCCTCCAATATCTTCCTGGGATTTTGAGCATGGACGTACATGCAACTAACGTGATTTTCAAGCTGCTGTGTCCAGGATTTGAACTGAGGTTTGTCATGTGGGAGTCCAGCACTGTAACCACAATGCCACCTGCAGGCCTCACCTTGTGATACTTTAAATGAATGATTTATTGTATGGCTTTCCCAATTAAAGAATAGTGAATGAAGGAGTCACTCTGTTGTTGTTTTTGTTAATATCTGAGGTCTAGTGCCCCAGAGCACACAGTATAAAATAAGAACGAAATATATATTTGGTATATGTGTCATTGGTTAATAATAAATTTATTACAATGTATTTCTATAACTAAGATAATTATTATTATAGTATATATTTATTTTAATAGCCATTAAATTATTTTCATATATAAAATGTTATAAGGGCCATTTTAATTTTGTTTTGGCTTTATACTCAGAGTTTTCTATGTAATGATCAGTCAAGGTTATGGTAAAGTTTTTTTTCTTTTCTTTTTAAAAAATCCAATAGAACATAAGTGCAATTCAAGAGTAAGTCTTTCTCCATTACATTAATGTAGCACAAAATCCAATTTTTGGCAATGTTCCCAGGCAATTGGGGTTACAAAGTCATCTTGTCCTTTACATTTGCGTATAATGGAGAAACTTGAATCTGCATGATATATTGCAATGTTACTGAGAGGGGTTGACCTCATTCTGAAAGACACTTGATTATTTTCACTGTCAAGTGCCATCTATATAGTGAATAACTGTTATATTAATTTGAGAAAAGATAAATCACAGAGTAAAAATTAAAGCCACTACAGATCTATCAGGTAAAAGAGTAAAAATAATTAAGCATAATGTTTTATGAAGAATAATGTATTAATTTCTGTATAGTATCAATAAGTTAAGAAATAGCGCTTCTTTATTTTTGATATATTATTTCAATAATCTACATTTCTACAAAAAAGGTAAAATCTAAATAGGTTAGAAACTAACCTCTAAAAAGTAGTTTAGATTTTTAAGATATTCACATATATGCATATGTAAAATTAACAAATTCTTCAAGATAATTACAAGATTTTTTGCCTATCAGTGCATGCCTTCATAAAATACTGAATTATAATATAATTTATAAAAGTTGTCAATTCCACCTAATATAATTTGCAGAACAAAATATTTTTCTAATTGAATTTTGATGAATTTAAATAAAGGAAAGGAAAACATCAATTAAAACTATAAAAAATTTCACAGGAGAGGGAAAAATGTCTCATTAGTTTTCTGTTTTTGTTTTTGTTTGTGTTTTTTTGAGAAAAAAGGAACTATACATTTTCTTGACAAGCAATGTATTCTCTACAACAAAGTTTCAAGATATAAAACTGATGAAGAAATAGAAAAAGAGAAAAAATAAGAAGAATATTTCAGTCCATTATTGTGTTGCTAACAGAAACATTTGAGGGTGGGTGGATTATAAGACATAGAAATTTAGTAATTCACAGTTCTGGTTGCTGGAAAGTCCAAGGATGTTACAAAATGATATGAGACTGATCTTTTAGAACACTGTAGTCTCCAGCCATGTGGATTTCTCTCTATTTATATACCCATCATAACTCAATCATAGAGAGCCTACTCTAATGACATTGTTACAACTAAAGGTCTCACACTGGAACACCATAAAGAGATTTTTACATAATATCTTTATGATACAATCAGGTTTCACAACAGTTCTGGGGACATCCGATCACTACCCACTAAGACCAAATTTCAAAACGTAAAATTTTGAGGCACAAACCATGAGCATACCCATAATAGAAAGTAAAAAAGGTATTTTGTCTCTGGCTGTTCATTAAAATAGAAATTCAAATCTTAGCTGAAATTAAAATTAATCAACCAACCTTGGCATTGTTGACATTTTTGTTGGATAATTATTTTGTTGGGATTATCCTTTACATGATTGAATGCTAAGCATCATCCCTGATCTCTACAAATAGGTTAACAAGAGTATCTACCTCCTCTTCATTTTTGGCAAAAATAAAAAATACCTCTATGAGACCAGCAGATGGTTACATCACTGGGTTCCCATATGGCCGGCTGCGCTTCAAGTTCTTGACCTGGAGGATTGAAATTCAAGCTAGTTGCATGGGCGTGTGTGCACAACATCCCAAGGAGAGAATGAAGAAAGTGGGATTGCAACATGGCCATACTCCCTGGGGGGTGATTTCTTGCTTTCTGTTTTTCCGTCTATCTCTGTATCTCCACCAATCACACATGCCCTATAACAAAATTCTCTCAAAAAATAAACAAATAAATAAATAAATAAAAACGGAAGAGCAGTTGGCATAATGGTTATGTCACTGGACTCCTATATAGTCTATCATGGTAAGAGTCCAGGACCCAGCAACTTAAAAAACTCACTCCTGCCTGGAAGTCAACAGCTGTTGTGGTGGTTAAGATTCTGGATTACTGGACACTCCCACATGACTGACCACAGTTCAAATCCCAGACCCGGTGTCTTGCTTTCTCACTGGGACCAGCAGATGGCATAATGGTTATGGTGCTGGACTTTCATGTAATGATAATGGTTTGAGTCCCAGACCATACAGCTTAAAACTCATGCTGGGCATGTGTGCATGCATACCCACAATCCTGAAAGGAGAATGGAAGAGAAGGATTCAATATGACTGTCCCCTGGGAGAGGTGATTTCTCAATTTCTCAGTCTCTCAAAACAAACAAAAAAAAAAAAACAAAAAAACAAACCAAAAAAACCCTCTAGACATTGTCAAATGTATCTGAGAACAGAAGCAAAAATCCGATTGATAACAATTGGATGAATCAACATATTTATATTCACATAATTTCTACACACACAAACACATTTACTTGCTATAGATGAAAAAATCTAAAAAAATTACATTCTTTTATGATAAGCACACTTATCTCAGAGATTTTGAACTCCACTTGTGGTTGTATTAAAAATAAATCAGTGCTCAAAAAAAGGATGAGGGCATGCCAAGAAAACCAAAATGAAGGGGTCCTCATTGGTTAAATCTAGGATATATTTATACTCTATCTTAATTGCCATTTCTGGCCTATCTAGTCCATAAAACATGATATCATTGATGTACTAGACCAAAATAGTTTTTGAAATATCTTTGTTAAATTCACAAATCTAGCTCCTGGAGAAATATTTGATCCTTTAAGATTATAAAATTTAAAAGGCCAGGAGAATTAATTCTCTGAGGCAATAATATCAGTGTATATTAAAATGGGTCAAAAATTAATATAGATCATGTTCAGTCCTCAGAAAACATAGCAATGGGGAAAAAAACCCATCATTTTGTTAGATCATTTAGTCTTAATTTATTTTGTAGTATAGATTAAGCCAGAACCTCCTTGGATTGAAACAGTGTGGCCCAAATATACTACAGCCATTAAAAACAATGATATGTTGGCATTTGATAGAAAGTGGACAAATCTGGAAGATTTACTGTTAAGCAAAGGAAACCAGACTATGAAAGAGAGGCATTTTATATCCCCACTCAATATATATCAAATTTGGGTACTCTGCGGCAGAAACTGAAAGATTGGAAGGTATAAAAGCATGGAGACCAATGGTAATACTAGAAAGCATGTGGGAAGGTGGGAAATGGGGGAGGGTAAGAAAAAGGGAATCAAAGGAAAAAGAAGCAAAATATTTAAGGAACACAAAAATGGAGAATTATCTGTTGATGATGACGTGTATGGCAATTTCTTTGACTGAATAAATGTGCAGTGTATTCATGATGGTAAAATTCATTTGGTATGCTGCTGTAATGATACGTAGTGATAGAATGAATGTAAGGAATTTTTTTTTTATAAAAATAGGGGACCAGCAGATGGTGTAATGGTTATATCTCTGGTTGGAGTCTGGGACCTGGTGGCTTGAAACTAACGCTGTGTGCATGTGTATATGTGTCCAAAATCCCAAGAAGAGAATGGCGAAGAAGGGATTGCATCATGGCCATCACATGGGGGGTGATTTCTCAATTTATGTCTGTCTCTGTCTTTCCATCGAGCACATGCGCCCTATACCAAAAATCTCTCTTAGAAAATAAATAAAATCAATGAAAATTCACCCCCTCTGCTTTTAAAGGGTAAAGATATTCATCTGATCTTTATTCTTTCACAATCCTAACATCTCAAGTGCTATCAGAGAACTCAGTCCTCTAACAGTAACTCCTACTCTAGCTTTGCTCCACAGAGACAGCTACCAATGAGCTTCTTAGTGGTGCTGGTGTCCTTCCCACCATTACATTTCTTATCACTTTGGTAAACAGAAGGTCCTCAGGCCTTCTTGCAGAAGACAGTTGGCAGGTTTTCCTGCACTGTGCTAGTTCCACTCTAGCATACCCATTTCTCTGAGCCTTTTGAGACCTCTTGTAGCACGTTCGATACTGTGGTAGTTGTGGCTTGTCTAAATCACTTAGTGTGGTTCGGAGCTTTCACCTAGCTTCCAAGATTCATCCTTATAGTATATTATTTGGCCTCTCTTTTGCACGTGTTTCCGTGCCTTAAGTTCTGTATGATGGAAGAGTGTTGCCAGATAGGAAAATATGCTTATCAAACTTTGTACTCTGCCCACTTTTATCCAGTACCTGCAAGACATTTTACTTTATTATTTCATTCCTCCCTTATAGTCCCATCTCTTCTCCAGCTGGTTATACTTATAATATAACTTAACTCTACTTACCGAGTTTTTGTTTTATTTATTTATTTTTGTTCTCAGTTCACTTTTTAGGTAAGGTGTATTTACAACTGGAGAGGATCTGAATCATTATGTAATACAGGAGATGAGGAAACTATTAATAGAGAATTAGTAGGCCATTTCTCCAGGCCCAGAAAATTAAGGAGATCTGCTGTTTTCAGAGTTCTCAATTGTGTAAACCCTTGTGACCAAGTACAGGAGGGGTCATTACCTCCCTACCAAGGTATTGACCTTGACTGTATTTGCTATTCATATACTTTGAATCATTTACTGAAAATTAAACAGATTTGAAGCATTTTGGATTGGCTTATTCCTATTGCTCTACTCTGGTCAGATATTGTCAATGACTAGTCCAATTTAATAACATCAGCTCTGTAGAACTCAAGAATAGACTTTGTTCTGCAAATGGCAACTACAGTTTCACAAATCTAATTAAATTATAATCAAAATTAAACTCCATTAATTTTGTAATTTCTCATTTTTTCTAATATTTTAGAGAGAAAGAGAGGAAAAGTGAGAAAGGCACCATAATAATAAATTGAACCTATCTGAAAAGTATTTTACTTGGGTTATTGTGTTTTTTGCATTGTATATTTCATTTGTTTTGTTTTTAAAACTATTTCTTGTTGACATTGGATAATTTTTCATGTATTTTAAGAGAGTTCAAAATTGCTTGTTAAAGTATTTGTATGATGGTTGCTTTAATCCACTTTAAGTTTTTACAATATCTGACTCACCTGGGTATTGCAATTAGTGATTCTGTTTTTCTATTTAAATTGTGATTTTTACGATCTTTCATATTGCTTCTTGTCAGCCTACTGTCTCTAATTGTATAAGGGAAGTTATTATGAATTGGGGCCAACAGATGGTGTACCAGTTGCGTTGCTGGACTCCCACATGGCTGGCCACAGTTTGTGTCCTGAATCCACTGGCTTAAAACTCATGCTGGGTACATGTGTGTATGTGCCCAAGATCTTGGGAGAAAAAGGGAGGAGAAGGGAATGTGGCATGACCATTCCCCTTGTGTGTGTGTGTGTGGGGGGGGTGGTGGTGGCGATATCTCACTTTCCCTCTCACTGTTTGTGTCTCTTTCTCTTTGGAGAGCACAAGTGCCCTAAGGCAAAAACCTCTACCAAAAAATAAATACATAAATAACACGCTTTATTTTATGGTATAAAATGAAATCAAAGTTTCAACTTGAACGCAAAAACCTTTTACTCTTGGCATTAAACTCTAACATATTACCTATGTTTTCTTAAGAAAATAAGCTTACATGGGGCCAGCAGGTAGCAGGGAGGTAAGGTGCTAGACTCCCACATGACTAACCACAGTTCGAGCCCTTGACCTGGTGGTTTGAAACTCACACCAGGTGCATGTGTGTGTGCCCAAAATTCCAAGAGGAGAGTGAAGAAAGAATTGCGGCATGGACACCTCCCATGGGGATGTTTCTCACTTTCTCTCTCACTGTCTCTCTGGCGAGCATGGGTCCTATGGCAAAAACCTTACAAAAATGTTAATTATTTAAAAAATAAGCTTATTAAAAGGTCACACATATTATAAAATAGAAAAAAAGAACAAGAGGAATGCAATGCTAATTGTGAAGTTTTGTTAAATTTAAAAAGGATTTTCTTTATTATAAAATTACATCAAATAATGTCATCATGTGGCACTAAAAATCTCAAACTTTATAATATAAAGATGTGATTGTTTGTGTTTTTAAATGAAGACACATTTGAAAACAATATACGTGGGCTATATTGCAAGCCTCAGTTAATATCATTTACAAATCACTGTGATTTTTGGCTTAATACTACAATGGCCCCCATCCATAGAAATGAGGCTAACTACATGTAATGAGAACTTCTAGATGTGATAAATCCTGGCTCCCAAAAGCTTAAATGACATTCATTAGATCAGTAGCATGGTGTAGAAACTGAGCAAAGGTTTGGAGTCATAGGAAAAGGTTATATTTCAAAGTTATATCGCTACCAGCTTTGTCACTTTGGGAAAGCAATCTGATTTTCAGAGCCCTATTATCTGCCTTTAGAAAATCTGCAGAGCTGAAATTTACATGTGCCAAGAGGGCAGGTAACAGTGAACACAAAAACATTCTGGAATCAGACTCATTTGAGATAATACCACCAAAACTTACCGAAACTGAATCCTATATCCACCGGCACCTGATGATAACGTTGTGTGTACTTTTTAGGGCTTTTTTTTTTTTTTTTTTTTTTTCTCTTTTTTTGGAGAGGTTTTTGCTATAGGGCGCATGCACTCACCAGACAGACAGAAACAGAGAGACAGAAAGCGAAATATCACCCTCTAGTGGGAATGGCCATGCCACAATCCCTTCTTCTCCATTCTCCTCTCTGGATCTTGGGCACACACGAACACGTGCCCGGGTGAGTTTAAGCCACCAGGTCCGGGACTTGAAACACAGTAGACTATGTGGGAGTCCAACGACATAGCCATTATGCTAACTGCTGTTCCCTATAGGGCTATCTTAAGGATAGTTGGGAACTTATCGCATTGCCTGGACCATAGTAATCACTAGGTAAATTCTGGCCGTTTTCATAAGTAGCACTCATGCTGCTACGCTGCTGCTGCCTCATTGCTGTGCTCTGAAGTGATTCTCCCATACTCTATTTTATGATTTATTACTATTATATTAACATGTTTAAAGCAGCAGATAGTGTGAAAAGTTTACACTCTCTGAAACCATGTGAACATTGGCTTCATTACTTACTAAATATGAGATTTCATGCAAATGTATGTCTGCTTGTCAACTAATATTTCAACAAATAAATAGTTAAAATGGCCTGCATTAAATATGTCCAGGAACATGAAGGTTGCAGAGAGCAAATGCAGAAAGAGCTTGATTCTACATAACCAATATTTTTATTATTCAATTCATGATATTTTGCTTTTCTATAACTTCTTTTTATTTGTTTGATTTTGTTGTAACTGCTCTTTTAATTGTCTTTTATTTGTGCTCATTACAGTCTGAAATCTACAGAAATCAAAGGCTGGTGTTGTGAGCTGTAGTTCACTGACGAGCACAGCAGAAGCGGAAGTGCATAGCCAGATGTGAATTTGAAAACCCTACGTCTGCCTTCCTCTTATTGAACGAGGCATATCATTGTAGGATATTTTATTTGAAGCTCAAAACAAAATCTACCTCTACTGACATCTGGGTTACAAGTGTCCAAACAAATTGTGAAATACAGTTTCCTGAAGGGTAAAATGGAAGTAATGAGAGCTATCATACCAGTTTTTCTATAAAACATAAATGCCATGAGAGCTGGAATTTGGTGCTTTTTGTTTTTCATTAGATGCTCAGGAGTTAATCCAGAAATACAAACAAATGTTCTGAGAATTAAACAGCACAAAAAAAGAGTCAAATGTAGTATCAGTCGTAAAAATAGAAAATGTTAGTTTAGTTTTTGTCTCATATTTTAGCACTTTATGAGTAAACAGCATTAATGTACCATACAAATAAATGTCTATCCATTATTTATGTGAATGCCTATAATAGATGATCCCTATGCTTGGTGCTGTAAACACAAGATTAAGAGTATTTAAGTAATTCAAGTGTAACTATGGTTTTGTATTACATGAGGTCCCTAATTTGCTTAGAGAATAAATTCTATGACTTCTTCTATCTGATCATGGAGACCTGGTTAAAATGTTAATTAAATTTTAATACTTTGGCATTACAAATTAAGTACAACTATTATGAAAGTAAAACAATACATAAAACAAAAATTATGATAGCAAAATTTACATAGAATTTTAGCATATAAAATTATCATTAGTAACTTTAAGTGAACATCTTAGAAAGATTTCTTATAGAGAATTAGAGTTCATTTTTTAACAAAATAAAGTTTAGGATATAAACTCCATTTATCTATTACCTATCTATCCATCTATTTATTGGATATACATACAGGGATGGACTAGTGGTCTAGTACTTAAGGAATCTAGATCACACATGACCCATGGTGGTTCGAGTACTGGCTTGAAAAAAAAAATGTTACTGATGGCTAATAAAGTTGGGCATATTTAAATGATAGTAATTGTAGTAGTGAATAATAAGCTAATCTGCTTGTTAGCTATTCTTATATTTATCTTTAAGAGTTTTTTTATTATTACTATGGAGTTATTTGCCTTTTTACTATTAAGTTTTTTTAATGTATCATTCCTTTTATTTTTATTAATATTTATTTATTTATTCATTCATTCATTTAAATTTGACAGAGAGAGACAGAGCGAAAGGGGGGAGAGAGAGGGAAAGTGAGAAAGCAAGCCGTCAGGTCTGGGACTTGAACCACGGTCAGCCATGTGGGAGTCCAGCACCCTTACCACCATGCTACCTATCGGCCCCACTATTAAGTTTTAAGAGAAATGTATATCTTGTGGATAGAATTTTTTTGTCTGTTACTTGTTGATAAATATTTAAACCAGTTCGTGACTTATCTTTTGTTGTTGTTGTGTTTGGAGAACATTTTAATCTTAGGTAGTAAAAGGTTTTAATCTTAAGTAATAAATTTTATTATTATTTTCTTCTATAGCTGGTGTGCCTTGATTAATATAACTTAATAGGAAGTATTGAAATCTGTCAGAAGAAATTCTCCAACTGTTTTTTTTTTTGTTTGTTTTTATTTTCCCGAAGACAAATGTGCCAGCCAGAGAGAGAAACAGACAGAGGATGAAAACAATTCCCATGAGGTATGACCACATTGCAGTCTCTTGTCCAAATCTTCATTTTGTTGGCATCTGGGTCATGTACATACATGCTGCTGGTGTTGTTGGGGAGATGCAACCTGTAGGGGTCTCTACCAGGGTGTAAAGGCCCTTAGGCACATACAAGAAAGAATAAAGAGGAAACCATTGAGGAAGAGTGAAATAAGGTTTAATAAGGAAGTGTGTAGAGTAAGTGCACTACTCCACAGGTGTAGCAGTCATGTGAGGGGAGATGGGTGAACAATTTTCTTTCTTCCTGTCTGAGGAAAGAGATAACTATTACCCAAGAAGAAAGATAGAAAATCTACTCCATAAGTAGGGAAGTGCTAAACTAACTATGTGGGCATCTGGCTTATGTGGCTTGCCTTAATTCCAGGCTAAGTATGAGACAGTTTATCCATGAATTTTCTGGGAAAAGGTTGGTGACTTTCCTGAAACCACTGTCCCTCTCCTAGGTAATTCTCATCATTGCATGATTATTCCAAACTGTCATGGCACAGGTGGGAGTACCATTCAGCATGCTAGTACCATGCAACGAGGAGGGGATAATGAGACTGAAGGTTAGGTAGTGATCCTTCCAGGTGTCTTCTTGCCTCCAACTGGTTCCAATCCAGTCTATCAGCCACTTTGTCTGTCTGATTTTAGGTGTTTGGAATATCCTTCACCTCAGTTTGGAATGTCCTTTACTTTAGTTCCTGCCTGTCTCCTTGGTGTGTTTCCCAAGTCACTGGGGCTGGGACTTGAACTGTGTAGTCAGTCATGTGAGATCTCATTCCCTAAACCACCAGTTCATGGAGGTGATCCTTTAAGCTCCCTTTTTGTAAACAACAACAACAGTAAAAAGTGTTGTGATTCTAGCTTCTTTTATATCTGTCTAAAAATTTATGATCTGTTTTGCAAATTTCTTCAAATCAGCCTTCTGGAAGTTTTTTTGTTGGGATTTTGTTTTATCTATAAATCAATTTGAAAATTGGCATTTTACAAACATTGAGCCTCTCACACATTAAATGGTATTTATCACTCTATTTATTTAGAATTTTTTTAATTACTGTCAACCTAAGAAGAAGGTTGCAGCATAATAAGTAATAGAAAAGTGGTTTACTTGAGCCAAGGCAAAGGATTAATCACTTGGATGAGCAAATTCCTAGTTTTCCAGAAGTGCAGTCATTAAAATGGTGACTCAGAAAGCTGGTTTATATAATAAGAGTAAGTGTAGAGAAAGGGAAGCTTACGACTATTCATTGAGTTTACATTGACTCATTTAAAATAATCCAGGCAATTTATTGACTATATCTTATTCTTCATATCAGGAACTCAAGAATATTTGAAAGAAGAAAGGTAGGGGTCACTTTGAAAATGCTGTAATTCTTTGTAGCATCACAGTTCGTTTTCAGTGAGTTAAAACATGGTGTTTAAAAGAGGTGGTAACCCTGATGAGTCTGGGGCATTGATATTACTCCTGCTTGCTATCTAACTAGTCACTATTTCACTTTTGTAAACTGCTGGCAAACAGAATTTCACTCTTCATATCTGGTATTCTGCTTTTGTAAATTGCCTGTGTCAGCAGACTGTTGGTTTCCATAGGATGTGACTTTTGGCCTAGACAAGGGTTTCAGGATTAGCTATTTTAAAGTGAGCAATTTTACAATTATTTTGTAACCACTTTGCAACGTTTCCTCCTCTGCAACACCCAGATCCATGTACCTACCCTCTGACAACCCAGGAACCTATTTAACCTTCTATCCTCCCTAAGTGAGGCCCCAGACTTAAGAGTCTGAACTCCCCTGGGTCTGCCAGCATAATAAACCTGAGACCTTTTATTCTCTGATAAACCTTTGGTTTATCAGTGGTCTGTTTCTGCAATATTTCTTTCCTTAGGTTTTTAAGATTTAAATGGGATGAGAGTATATTTGCAAATGAAGCCTCAGATAAGGGGCCAGTAACCAGAATATACAGGGAACTCAAGAAGCAACTTACCTGAAAAAAAAAATCATCAACACAATTAAAAGATGGACAAATGAGCTGAATAGACAATGCTCCAAGGAAGACATATGGACACCCAAAAAGCATATGAAAAAATGCTCAAAGGACCAGCAGTTAGCGTAATGGCTATGTCACTGGACTCCCACGTAGTCGACCGTGGTTCGCGTCCCGGACCCGGTGGCTTAAAACACGCCGGGCGCGTGTACGTGCGTGCCCAAGATCCCAAGAGGAGAATGGAAGAGAAAGGATTGTGGTGTGGCCATCCCTCCTGGGGGTTATTTCTCACTTTCTGTCTCTCTGTCTCTCTCTGTCTGGCGAGCGCACGCGCCCTATAGCAAAAACCTCCCCTCCCCCAAAAAAAATGCTCAACATGACTTTTCATAAGGGAAATACAAATCAAAACCACAATGTGATACCACTTAACCCCAGTCAAATGAGTAAGATGAAAATAAATATAAAATGAAAAGTGCTAGTGAGGCTGTGATGAAAAGGGAACTCTCTTACACTGTTGGTGGGCATATAAATTAGTCCAGCCACTGTGGAGGACAATATGGAGGTTCTTCAAAAATCTACAAATAAAACTACCATATGATTCAGCAATTCCATTCCTGAGTATCTACCCAAAGAATAGGAATACACTCAGAAAAACACTTGGACATTCATGTTTATTACAGTATTATTCACAATCCTAAGACATGGAACCAACCCAAATGTCCAAGAACAGATGAATGGATTGAATGGTTTGAAAAAGAGTGGCACCTGTACACTATAGAATATTACTCAGCCGTAAAAACCAATGAGACTCTGGCATTTGATAGAAAGTTGATAAAGAAATATGGAAGTTTTACTGCTAAGCAAAGCAAGCCAGACTATGAAATAGATGCATTGTATGTCCCCACTCAATATATACCAAATGTCTGCACTCCATAGTAGAAGCTGAAAGATTGGAAGAAATAAAAGATTGGAGAACAATTGTGGTTACTAGAGACAGTGTGGGAGGAGGGCGGGAAATGGAGTAAGGTGAGAGGAAGGGAATCAAGAGGAAAAAGAGAAAAGTAACACATTCAAAAGATACAAAAATGGAAAAATATCTATTGATGACAGTGTGTATGATAATATCATTAGTTAAATTAAAATGCAGTGTATTCATACTGGGAAAATTTATTTTGCAAGCTGTAATGATATACTATGATTGCATGTATAACAAACATTATTTTTGAAAGATTTAAATTAGGAAAAAAATGACTTAGATGGACCTTGTATTCCACATACTGCTTCAGCCTGTTTTTCATTCACATTATCAGCAATATTTTAGGGTGTTGGAAATCTTTTCATTTTATTCATAGATATTTTGGGTTTTTCTTTTACCACTGTCCATGGAATTTTTTAAATTTGTATTTATTTTTCTAGTAGTATGTAGAAATATAACTTATATATTCCTTACATCCTGCTTTCTTGCCAAATTCATTTATTACTTCTTGTTATTGTAGAGTTCACTGAGTATTCTAAATAAACAATTAAATTATGTGTAAATATGAACAGCTTAACTACTTTTTTCCCTATATTCATGACTTTCATTTTTTGTTGCTATTGCCTTTTTGCAAGACTGGGACATCTAGTCCATTGTTACAAAGTAGTGGTGAAAATGAGCTCATTTCGTTTGTTTAAAATCTCAGGAGGAACAGTTGGGAAGAAAAACTTCTTAACAAAAAGTATTTATTTTTGTTGATGATACAGAGCATGAGAGAGAGAGAGACTCCCTTATGGAGCCTGATCAAGCCTTAAGGAGTTTTTAAGGAGTTTTTCCTCAAATTCTCTGTACTGTGAAGATGCTGAGCAGGAGGATGAGAACCCTGGCAGTAGAATCAAGCTTTCTCTGCACAACACTGTCTAACCTTTTCAAAACAAGATAGCCCAGGGAAAACTTTTCCTTTGCCAGTTTAATTTCTGTCACTGGGGGGACTGCAAATTGAACTGACAAAAGGCAGATTAACAGTACAGAGGAAGGTTTATTCCTATGCATATGGAAACTAACAAGATAAGTAGTTAAATCATTAAATGCTTAAAGTTAAGAGGCTTGTGTAACATATTTTAGAGAAAAGGGAGAGGGGAGAAAGATTGGGGAAGACAAATAGGCTTGTTTGTAAAAACAAATGGGCTTTTAGGAACAAACAAGAGATAAGAAAGTTTGTGACAATGTTTGTTTATGCAGGTGTGTGGGTCTTCTATCTTATTCATGACTCTTTAAATTTCCCCAGAAGAGATTTATGGCAGCTTCATTTCCCTGAAGTTGGTTCTTTCCCCAGAAAAGGGAAGTTCTGAGAAGGCTTCTTTCTGCACTTGAATGTCAAATGTCTTCCATTTAAAAGAATATCAATATAAACACTAGGGTTCAGAATAGGTTCCCACGGGGCCAGCAGGTGGTATGGTGGTTAGGTCACTGGACTCCCACGTGACCAACAACAGTTCAAGACCCAGACCTGGAAGCTTGCATTCTCACTTTGCCTCTCTCTTGTTTCTGTGTCTCTCTGGTGACCACTCATGCTTCATAGCAAATTTAAAAAAATAACAATAATCATAAATAAAATGAAATAAGTAATTTCTAAAAGAAGGAGAAGGAGAAGGAGAAGAAGGATTGCCAACAAAACCATTTAGTCATTATTAAAAGTAATATTGAGGCCAGCAGATGGCATGGTGTTTCAAGTGCTGGATCCCACATTGCTGACTCTGCAGTACAAGTCTCAGACCCAGCAGCTTGAGGAACACACCTGGAGCATGTATGTTCATGCCAAAATCCCGAGGAGAATGGAGGAGAAAAGATGTGGCATGGTCATCCCTCTGGAGTATGATTTCTCATTTCCGCTCTGCCTCTGTCTCTCTCTGGTGAGAATGTGCACCCTACTACAAACGCCTTAAAAAATGTGAGGAAGAAAGAAAGAAAAGAAAGAACGAAAGAGAGAAAAAAAAGAAGAGAAGAAAGAAAAAGAAAAAAGTGATATTGGCTGTAAAACTCTTGTATATGTCTTTATATAAATGTGAAAGATTACTACTAAACCTATTTGTTGATTTCTTTGAAATCATAAAAAGGCTTTTAATTTTATCAAGGAACTTTCTGCATCTATTGAAATGACCCTATGGTATCTCATTCAGTAAATACAGTGAATTACAGGGCCAGCAAATGAAATGGTAAGGGGTTATGTTGCTGGACTCACACATGGCTGACCACATCTCAAGTTCCAGACCTGGTGGCTTGAAAATCACTTTGGGTATGTGTGTGTGTGTGCATGCCCAAGATCCAGGGAGAAGAATGGAGGAGAAGTATTTGCAGCATGGCCGTCCCCATGACGGATGATTTCTCACTTTTCCTCTCACTGTCTCTGTCTCTCTCTCTCTCTGGCATGTCTAGCCCTAAGACAAAAACCTCTTTTTAAAAAATAGTAAATTACTTTGATCTTTTAAAAGGCCTAATAAACATTGCATTCCCAAGATAAAATCTATTTGGTCATGAGGGAGATGGGACGGAAGGGTACTCCAAACCGAGGTGAAGGATATTTCAAATACCTAAAATCTGACAGACAAAAGGGATGAAGAGACTGGATTTGAACTAGTTGGAACCACGATAGCACCTGGAAGAAACACTATCTGCTCTTCGGACTCATTATATCCACATAGTATGCTACTAGCATGCTAGATGGCACTCCCACCTGTGCATAACAGTTTGGAGTAACCATGACCAGACCCACCCTAATGAGGCCAGAGGATGGGAGGAACAGTGGTTCCAGGAAAACCACCAACCCATTTCCTGGAACAGTCTTGAATAAACTTACTTAGCTGGCATTAAGCCAAGCCATGTAAGACAGATGCCCACTGATGTGTGGCACTGTCCTGCCTGTGAGGTGGTTCACCTATCTTTCTTTTTTGGGTAACAGTTCTCCCCTTCCTCTGAAAGGAAAGAACAAAACTGTTCAACCATCTCCCTTCACCTGGTTGCTGCACCTATGGGTAGTCCACTTTATACACATTCCTGAATAGACCTGCTTCACTCTCCCTCCATGGCTCATTCTTAAATTCTTTCCTGTATGAAGCCAAAGACCCTCACATCTCAGATAGAAAGTCCCCCCAGGTTGAGTCTCCTCAGCAACAGGCATAATGCTATTCTTAAATATTGTTGAATTCAATTTGCTGATATTTTATTATATTATTTATATAAGTGAAGGGATTTGGTTAGTAACTTTCCATTTTAAAATTTTTGTTGTCTAATAGTATCATGATGCTATGATACAATAATTTGGATGAGTGCGATCCCCACCCCTCCATTTTCGGAAGTGCTCTGAACTTTCATAATGATTTGTCAAGGGCTTCATGTTATTGTCTTTTCATTTCTACTACATGGAAAGCTCTATCAATGTGAAAACACGTTCTCTGAAAATAGAGACTTTTTTTTCTGTGTTTCCTATTTTCCTACCTCATTTTGGATATGTCTTTTCTTTTTTTTTTTCCTTTTCTTTTTTTTTTTTTTTTTTTTTTTTTTTTTTAAGAGAGATTGTTGCTTACAGGACACCTGTGCTCACTGAAGACACAGAGACAGAGAGGTAGAAACCAAGAAATTGTCCTCCAGGGGGCATGACCATGCTGCAATCCCTTCTCCTCCATTCTCCTGTCAGGATTTTATGCATGCATGCAATGCATCTGTCATGAATTTCAGGCTGCTAGATCCAGGACTTGAACCATGGTAGAACATGCGGGCATCCAGTGTTGTAACCATTATGTCATATGCTGGCCCATTGGATGTATTTCTTATTTTTAACTTTATGGTTGTATGATGTATTGGCTAGTCATACCTGTTCTCTGTTCTTATAGCATGTTTATTAATTCACTTATTACTAACATTATTTTACCTGTAGTAATACTTTTATTTTAATAGTCATTTATATTTTCTCATATTAAGCAGATATTAGTTCATGGTTGTAATATTTCCTTGAATCTCTGATACATCTGGGGTTGTGTATTTCTGCACAAATGTGCATCACGCGCCCGGCGTGAGTTTAAGCCACCAGGTCTGGGACTCGAACCATGGTCGACCACGTGGGAGTCCAGCGACATAGCCATTACACTAACTGCTGGTCCCATCTAGTCTTATAAAATAATTAAATAAATTATTTTTAAAAATCACTGAAAATAAATGTTTTCATTACATACATCAATTTGGATAGGTCATCAATATGCATTATTGAGGCAAATAAATGATACATACCTACCAAATAGTATATGAATTATATAAAATTCAAATCAAATGATAATTATATATAATATATACAAATAAAAATATATTGTTTTATAATATAGATTTTAAAACACATAATATATACATACATAACACATATGATAAAAGGGTAAAGAAATCAGAAATGATTTGCACAAGAGTCAGCATGGTGGTTAGCAGATTTCCAAAATACTTTTATGTTAAATTATCATGCTGTGTGGTGTGGCCATGAGGGTTCATTTTAATGTATTTTTGTATTTTAAATACATGGTTAACTATAATATTTTGTGCATGGGATACATTTTATATGAAACATTTTGAAAGGCAATGATTTCTTTGATAAGAAAATACTAAATAAATAGTGTCTTATAGATCACATAATCCTAACAGCTTGAATAACAGTATCAGGTTAACTTCAAATGGAGAAAAGAACAAATTACTTTTAAAGAGAAGATATATAAGTAGAAATATGCTCTCCTGTGAGCCCTGTAGGCAGCTTTGAAAGCACCTGCCTAAAAGGGAGGACATTTGAAGAAGATACATGCTGAATTTAATTCTGTTTCCTCTAGTTTTCAACATTGATTCCTGAGAATTATATGATGTATAGGTTATTCTCTAATGTGATGGTATAAAACAATTTGGAATTGAGTTCTCTTTTTATTTCTACCACAATTTTGCCTGACACGGATAGAAAGAGTGTACGTACACACACACACACACACACACACACAATTTCTTTTAGTTTCAGGTTCTGTGATCATTTCAGGAAGGAAGTACAGGAATATCTATATTTTTTTATTATGACAATTATATATGAATGTACTCATTTTATTTATAGTATTAGTATTTAAAATATTAACATTCTTATTCTTATCCTAATTGACTATAGGTATTTGTTTTAAAAAAGAGTAGTTAATAAGTGATCTTTTTGTTGTTGTTTTTATATGTAATGATAAACCATTCAAAGGGCAAAAGTTCCA
Organism: Tupaia tana; assembly: GCA_026018925.1. Classification (NCBI taxonomy): domain Eukaryota; kingdom Metazoa; phylum Chordata; class Mammalia; order Scandentia; family Tupaiidae; genus Tupaia; species Tupaia tana. The sequence continues at coordinate 81,242,762 of JAKSZU010000005.1, forward strand.
CTTTAAATATAGTTATCTTGGGTCAGCAAGTGGCATGGTGGTTAAGGAGCTAGACTCCCATATGACTGACAGTAATTTGAGACCCAGACTGAACAGCTTGAAAATTACTCAAGGTATGTTTGCATGGTGACCAAAATCCCAAGAGAATGAAGGGATTCCAATGTGTCTGTCCCCCCGAGGGGTAATTTCTCCCTTTCCCTTTCTCTATGTCTCTCTGTCTCTGGTGAGTACACACACCCTATAGAAAAAAAAATAAACAAAAACAAAAAAGATAGTTGTCTTTAGAGCCAGCAGGTGGTGTGGTGGTTGGTGGTTAAGGCACTGGACCCCCATATGGCCGAATGTGGTTTGAGTCCTGGACCTGGCAGCTTGCTTTCTTATGTTCCCTTTCTCTCTTTCTCTCTGGTGAGAGCATGTGTCCCACAGCAAGTTAAAAATACTCCTAGTAATTAATAAAAATAAATACTTCTGAAAATATTTTTTATAAAAATAGATATCTTAGTATCTTAGTAAAAGTTTAAAAGCAATTTGAGTAACTTCTATCTCAAGAAAGCTACAGAAATACTAGGACCAGCAGTTGGCATAATGGCTATGTCACTGGACTCCCATGTAGTCAACCACAGTTTGAGTCCTGGATCTGGTGCCTTAACCTCATGCCTGGCATATGTGTGTGTGCACCCAAGATTCCAAGAGGATAATGGAGGAGAAGGGATTGCAGCATGGCCATCCCCCCTGGGGGGTGATTTCTTGCTTTCTGTCTCTCCGTCTCTGACTTTCTGGAGAGTGCACTCAACCTATAGCAATAACCTCTCAAAAAAAAAAAAAAAAAAAAAAAAAAAAACAAGAAAGAGAGAAAGTTACAGAAATATAGTATATTCTGCTATCCCTACCCAAAATAAAAACAAAACACTTTATCTCAATAAGAAGTTGTTGATTTGAAGTATGCAAAGCAAGACACTATAACTTTTGGTTCTTGAGAAGTAAGTAATTGTGAGGAATGAAGCTTATGGAAACTAATTTTCTAAGTTGCCTAGAAAATTGAGATTACTTAGTGAAGTTTTTTAAAATTAAATTAAATTTAACTTTTTTTTTTAAGAGAGAGATTTTTGCTACAGGGTATGTGTGTTTGCCAGACAGACAGAGACAGAGAGACAGAGAGTGAAAAATCACCCCCCTCGGTTGGGGAGGGTGATCCCACACCATGATTCCTTCTCCTCCACTCTCCTCTTGGGATGTTGAGCATGCATGCATGAGTGCTCAGCGTGAGTTTTAAATCTCTGAGTCTGGGACTTGAACTATGGTCAACTATGTGGGAGTCCAGAGCCATAACCATTACACCATTTGCTGATCCCTACATTAAAAAGATTTTAAAGATATTATGGACAAAATGTATTTCCTCATTCATCTGAAAATATGTTTTTGTGACCTACTATATCATGCGCTATGCTTGCCCTTCGATCTAAAATATAGCAGAAAGATGACAGGAGTCCCTCAGTTAGGGAGAACAAATAAAGACACAGTAAGTATTAAATTGCAGCCATGATTTAGAAGTACTTGTTACTTTGAGTACAATGGGAGAGTTGTTCCTGCTGGGAGGTCTGAGAAAGCCTCATGAAATGATGTTAACTGAAAGAGTATACAGAAGTCTAAAGTTAGATTATAAATTAAAGTATGATATGCAGAAGGCAAACTGATAATACCTCCAGACTAAGCTTAAAGATGTAGATACTTTGAGATTTTAAATTGTTCTGCATAGCTTATTGTACATTTGCATCACTTAATTAAAAAAAATTCAGGGCCCAGCAGGTGGTATAATGGTTATGTCACTGGACTACCATATAGTCGATCGCATTTCAAGTCCCAAACCCAGTGGCTTAACACTCACGTGAGTCACATGTGCGTGAGTGCCCGAAATCCTGAGAGAAGAATAGAAGAGAAGGGATTGTGGTGTGGTCATTGCCCCAGGGGCATGATTTATTGCTTTCTGTCTCTCCATCTCTGTCTCTTCAGTGAGTACATGTGCCCTTTAGTAAAAATCTCTCTAAAAAATTAAATTCAGATTTTCTTGGTATACCACATAATATCAAGGCTAAGGTAGCCTTTTGGCACATTAAAATATTGAAACTGACTTCTCTAAATAAAAATTCATGGTTTGAATAACCAGATATTATATAACTACAAACAGAATATCTCTCAACATAGCTTCTTGATCGTTATAATGTTAGTTATCTTAAGAAGTTCAAAAATGTGATTGTTTCTATCCACATATCCATTACATCTTATATGTGGATATTGATGGTTACAGAGAAATTCCTGTTTCTGAATGTTTGACTCACACTCAACACAGAATGTGGAAACTGAGCTGTTAGACTAAACTGCACTATTTCTACCTTGTGCTCCCTGTTCTTCACCTCTGCTCCCCCACTGCTGTGATTACAACAGGGTGAAGAAAGGGAATGAATTATGGACAAGCACAATCGTGCTTCATTTCTCATCTTAATTCCCTGCGTGTCAGCTCTGCCTCTGCTGATTTAAAGGGAGAAAGACTCGGGATCAGAGCAAAGGGGAGAATCTTGGCCACATCCCTAAATTAAAAATGAAATAAAAAATCTAGCTAAAGTCATAAAATAGAAGTGTATTAGAACTCGGGAATCAAAGAGCATTGCGTGCCTTGCTGATTAAAAAGGAGAGGTTGTTAAAACAATTAAAGAGTATTAGGAAGAGGTGAATGTTAATATGTCCTGAGTTTTTGCATCATAAAATATCAAAGAGGAAAACTGGGAGAAACTGTAAAAAAGCTGTGGAATTGTTTCTAAAATAATGTACATTTTTATGTCTTTAGCCAACATTCCCCAACTCCTTGGAAATAAAATTCTCTCCCACCCTACTGAGTTAAGAGAAAGTAATGGACATCATAATATTCTTTGAAAGTGTGCTTAAATGACACAAATACAATTTCGAATAAAGTGATCCTAGCTTGCAAAAAATAATGTTTTATTCCCGTCCAGTAAGAGAAACAACGTAAAAAAATTACCGACTAATTCAAGCATATCTAAGTATCTGAAATGAGTTCATTACAACTGAAACAGAAGAGAGAGTGAGTGGAATCAAGTGTTGAAAATTGCATAAAGTTTAGGGAACATGGAAACTTAAAATGTAATATATAGATAAGAGAAGGGTAAATTCTAGTAGATAAAAAGAATACAGATGGTAATTTTGAAGGCCTCATTTTATGATAATATAAAAATCTTGGGGGGCCAGTAAGTGGCGTAGTGGCTGGGGGTGCCGGAATCCCACATGATCAATCACAGTTTCAATGCTAAACCTGGTGGCTTGCTTTCTCTCTCTCTCCGGTGAAAGCAGATGCTCTATACTAAATTTAAAAAAAATAGTAAAAAGTTAAAATATTTTTTAAAAAAGAGGACTTTGGAGTTTCTTTTGAAACAGAGAATATATCAAAAGATGTTCAAAAGAGAATCATTTTTTCCTTAACATCCTCAAGGAAGATTTGGAGAGGTATGGAGTGGTGGCGTGAAGACTAGTTAAGACTTTTAAGCAATTATCAATGCTTCCTGTACTGAATGATAGAAGTTATTACCCAACAGTACTTTCGCAAGAGAGTTCAATGCATTCCTCTTGATGTATAAAGATGACTTTTACCTCAATTACTCTTTCTACAGAATGACAATAGACTCCTACTTTTATTCCCAGTAAGCTGCTGAGGTGGAGTTATACAGTGTTGTTTGTGCAGTTTGAATATCCCTGGGCTTTATTTCTTCCATTTTTCCCCTTAACACCTCTTAGTGACAAGTGATGAGAGCCATGGGTATGGTTGGCATATCTTTCTTAAATTATCCAAGTGCTGTGTATATGTCAGTATGAATGTATTTTGATAGGACACAAATCAAATTTCATTCAAAATTCTTTTTTTATTTTTGGATAGGTTTTTGCAATATTATGCATGCATTTGCCGGAAAGACAGAGAGAGACAGAGAAACAGAAAGCTAGAAATCACTCCCCAGGGAGGATGGCCACGCCTCAATCCCTTCTCCTCCATTCTCCCCTTGGGATCTTGGGCATGCACACACACCCGCCTAGTGTGAGTTTAAGCCAGTGGGTCTGGGATTCAAGCCACGATCGACCACATGGTAGTCCACTGACAAAGCCATTACGCCAACTGCTGGTCACCAAGATAAATTCTTGCTAATACCCAGTGATTATAGATTGTCTATCATTCAGTTAAGGTGAGCTCCTAATGTGAATCTGTTTGCTACAATAACTCAAATACACCTGAATATGCTTGCTTCTTCTGTATTGCCAAAGCTAACATTTTCATTTATCTTTGGTTTCACATATGGTCACCAACATTTTCCTGATATCATATTAAGGTATAGGAATTTCACTTTATATCATATGTTTAGTTCCCTTGAATGAATTTTACTCATATTCATTTTGCATGTGAAAATCCTCCTAGAGATTTCTTTGTTAGTCTTTTCCTATAAGAACTTTTATGTTATATATGTCATTTATGGAATATATTGAGTCAATGTATTTACCTTTACCTCTCTTTTACCCTAACCCCTTCATTTCCATCCAATTTTTACAACATCTTTTTTGATGTCTGATTTTTTTTTTTCCCCTTAAGAACCTTTGAAAAAACTATCAAGGGCTGTCCCCATATCCTGGTGGTTGAGGGAGCTGGATTGGAGTCTCATGGCCAACTGCCGTTCAAATCCCAGTCACTGCTCCGAAGTTTGAGGAATGTGCCAGGCATGTAAATATACAGGCCCTGAATTCTGATAGGATGAAGAAATGAAGGAGAAAGGATTACACTATTACTGTAATCCATTGGTGTTCTCTCTCTCTCTCTCGTGAGTGCACAAACCCTTAAAAAATTAAAAGCAATGGGACCAGCAGTTAGTGTAATGGCCATGTCGCTGGACTCCCACATAGTTGATCGTGGTTTTAGTCCCTGACCCAGTGGCTTAAACTCACGCCAGGTGCGTATGCGTGTGTGCCCAAGATCCCGAGAGGAGAATGGAGGAGAAGGGATTGCGGCGTGATCATCCCCCCTGGGGGGGTGATTTTTCACGTTCTGTATCTCTGTCTCTGTCTTTCTGGAGAGTGCACACACCCTGTAGCAAAAACCTCTCCAAAAAAAAGTTTAGAAGAAAAAAAAATGATCAAGATTAACAGCAAAAAAATAGATATTACCATTTTATTCATTTAATAATAGCTTTAACACAATCATATGACTTTTTAACTTGACTATTTGTTATATTAAACCTATTTTGACAATAATATATCACTTGATTTAATATGAAAAAATCTTTTTTCCACATTGAACTCACATGGAGTTTTGTAATTAGTGGATAATTGATATTCATTGAGTTGCTAATTATGTTGCTTCAGTTTCACAATTTCTAAACTTAGATTTGCTTTCTAATAGTTTTCATTCAATAATTCTCATTCTTGCTACATAAGATAAAATAAACCAAACAAAAGTTTAAAATTCAAATTCTTTGAAGCATAAACTCTGTCACAAGTTTCTCGTAATACCTTCAGATCATAAAGATAATTTGTGTATTGCTGGGAGGTAAGGACCACTAATCTCAGGCTAAATTTTGTGGCTTAACATTTTACAAAAATTGTGTAATTATTAATGTTCAATTTCTTTGACATCTATTGATCTTTATACTGTCATTTCACAAATGGCTAACCTGGAACTTCCTATCATGACATTCCAAAGGCCATACATAAGTCCATGGAATGAAGCCAGAAGGGAATGTTGGACAGTTTTGATGTCACTTTGTAATGCATGGGGCAATATCTTCTAGTCAATACATTAGCGACATTGTCTCATATCTAATGAAGTAAATCTCATTTAGAAAGTGAGCTTTTTTTTTAAGCCCTTTTATTATACTTTCTTGTAATGAGTGGACAGATTTTCCATATGAAGTCCACTCTCCATAAGACAAATTGACCTTAAAGAGAGCACCTTCAATAACGTGACAATGTAGAGGTCAAAAGTAACAAGAAAGGAGAAAATGGCACTATAGTAACAGTTAATAGCTCAGTGAACTTTGTGCTCAGGACTAATTGCATATAGCAGGAAAGAAGAGGAGGTAATATGTATTCAATTGACCATTTATTTTATAGTGGAACAAATAATTCATTCAAGGATATTTGAAATGCAGTAAAGAATTGAGGTTATTGTGCTAAGGTGGTTAATTGTACTTTGGATTTGTTCTCATAGAAAAAGGGGATCGTATCTTGAAATTGTGTGTAGAAATAATTTCTGCATGTGATTGTGGCCTCTGTACTTGTTTAGTAAATGAATGGAAAATGTAATGAAATTATAAATTAAATTTAAAAATTAATGTAAAAAAATTATTAATTTCTGCTTTTCCTTATATACCAAAGCCAGAACAGAACAAAGCAAAATAACACAAGGTTTTAAATCTGGGCTATTTGTAACTTTCATATATTTGCAAACATTGTAAAATAAACATTAAAGTGAAACCCACTGACCAATTTGATAAAGCAGTCCTTTTGGGGAATGTGCAGTTTAGCCACATTAATTCAAAAACATTGCTTACCAAGTTAAACAATTCAATGTTATATAATCAAGATAAAATATTTAAGTAGGCATAATTCTGAGGACAAAAGCTAATATAAGACTTCAAATCAAGCGTTTACCAATTTAGCAGTTCTATATTATTTCATTTATATATTTTTACCATGCTCAAAAATGAGCATTATTATCCAATTTTTTTTAGTTTTTTGTTTTGTTTTGTTTTGTTTTGTTTTGTTTTGTTTTGTTTTGTTTTAATAGGGTGTGTATGTTTATCTGAAGAGGGAGTCAGACAAAGAGGGGGAAAGTGAAAAGTCAACCTGAGACATCCTGGCCATGCCACAATCCTTTCTCCTTCATTTTCCACTCAGGATTTTCAATGTGCGTGCACATATGCCCAGTGTGATTTCAAAGCTATGAGGTCCAGGACTTGAACCATAATCGACCATGTCAGAGTCCAGAGCCTTAACCACCACACCAAATGCTGGCCCCTATTACTCAGTTTTGGAAAGAAAAAACTGAAGCCCAAAGCATTGAAGTGAGTCTACCAATAACACAAAACTTTCTGTTCCACACCTCATAGTCAACCTCAATTGATGCTTTTCAATGTCTCATAAATGACAAAATCACAATAATTGTTGATTTTGAGTAGTGGATCCCTTATCCTAAAACAATCATTTCCTATTCAGCTCCCTCTTTCATTTGACTTAATACAACTTTAATCAACAATTATTTTTTCAAAGTTGACAGAGGGTGTGTGTGGTCACCAGAAGGAGATGGACATGGGGGTAGAGGCACAAAGAAGCATTCCCCACGAGTAATGGTCACATTACAATCCCCTCTAACCATTTCTCCCTACTATGAAGTCCAACACACTGCCTGTTCTTTGTACAACTCCTTAACTATGAAAATGGTTGAAAATAAAGGCATAAATAATATTATTTTGTTAAAGGAAAATTATATGGAATTCAAATTTCAGTGCTCATAAATATTTACTGGACTACAACCACGCCCAATGTTTATGAATCAATATTAGAATCCTCATAGGTATCAATACACAGCTAGCAAAGACAAATCTAACTTTCTACCTGAGACCAGCTGTATAGATTCAGCTTCATTATGCTATCAAATGGAGCCTGAGTAATTTCTGGGGTGTGAAATTATTTATACAAAAATGGAATCTATGCCAAATAAAATGTATCATCTTCACACTTCTGTATACATCTTAATATTTTTCTTGAGTTTTGTCATTTTACATTAATATTGCTCCTTAATAATAGAGAAACCATCATTAATTTTTCTGATTATTGATTCCAAAATGGATAAGTAAAAGAACATAGCATAATCAATTTTTAATAACACAACTAAATTAACTCCAAATTATGTTTAATATATTTTCTATAGAATATTTAATGATGGAGAGTAGTGAATCTAAATTTTATTCTGCAATCAGCAGAAGAATGCTAATTATTCCAATTTCTAATATCCAGAAGCTTATGTGTAATTCCTGATTATATCTCCAGGTTTTTAATATTCCTTACTACAAAAGACCTTGATCTTCATAATTTCCAAGCTCTTCCTACAAGGTTATATTTCTTATTTTAATTTAATACTTTAGAACTCATCCATAATTCAAAGTAATACATGACTGATTAAATAAATAAACATGAATACCGTATTGTCATATTATAGGAAAGGGAGAAATCAAAATGTATTCAACCGGTCCAGTTAAGTGTGGTAGCCTATTGTTATCTTCAAATCTATAAACCAAATGATTTAAGGCTTAAATGAAACCAATGTCATAAGTTTTTCAACAACCTAATATGTATTTTTTCTGATTACAGGTTTTCTTTCTTTCTTTTTATCTTTCTTTAAAGGAACGAGAAACATGCCCTTGGTTGAAATTTATGTCTTGAGGCAGTATCCACATTTTCTATTAGTTGTTTGCATTTTATATTCTTTAAAAAATATCTTCATGGTAGTTTTTAATCAAGGAGGTATATCTATACTGAACTGAATAGAAGGTGATTAATATGCCCAGCAGGATGAGAACAGGTTCTTTCTACTTACTTGATTCTAATTAATCCAAATCTATTTAGATTTTTCACATATTTATTTATTCTAGATTTTTACATTAGGGCAAGTGGGCTTGAGAAATAGAGACAGGTAGAGAGAAGAATGAGAAACCACACCCTGGAGGTATACTGCAGTCCCTTCTCCATTTTCTTTTCAGGATTTTGGGCACCCACGCACTCAGGATCAGAATGATTTTCAATCCAACAGGTCAGGATTTGAACCATAGAGTCAGTCATCTGAAATCCTTAACTACTATGCCATTTGCTGGCCCTTAGGTTTTCTTTTAATATTAGGACATTTCCTTACTCTAAGGTATATCTTTTACTATTAAGGCATGGGATTTCTGGAGTCATAAGCAAAAGCCTGAAGTGCTCAGTGATGTGTTTCCATCTGGGTGGACAGAATTCTAACATATCCAAGGAATGGCTACCTGCTGGGACTTTTCTTTTGCTTTAAGTTCCACATTGGTTACACTTGTCAAGGTCTTAAGCATTTCGTCCTTCACTTGACCAGACTAACACTTGTCCAAAGACTTACAGGAAATCCTCATTAAATTTCTGGGATAAAACCTGATATAGATGACTGTTTTCCAGTAATTTTCTCTGCAAAGCAAACTGTCATTAACTAAAATGTTCTCCTGTTTTGTTAGTTCAACGTAAGCCTAACATCTCCACTATTCTTATGGTAGTGTTGCAATTCCCAAATTGACAGCAAAGAAGTTTTGATTTCATCTTACCATAAAATAATTAAGAAGTACAGGCCTATTTGCAGAGGTATAGGCAGTAGAACACCAATACATAATACTAGAGCCAGGTGAGAGGGGCCTGGAATTCAGATCCTGGGTTTATCGACAGTTATTATCCTGGCTGGTTGGAAGACTTGAAATAGAAGGGGGTGATTGCAGAGTGATGAGACCTTGTCAAGAGTCTCTTTCTGTCTCCCAGTAAATAAATAAATAAATAAATAAACTTTTAAAAAAGAAAAAAAAAAATGCTTTAACTATAGTTTTCTAGTGATTGGGTCTATCTTATTCAAAATTTTGTTTCTAATTTCTGCCTTTAATACCTTTTCTTTTGCTGAGAATGTAGCCTTACATATCTTTAGTTTAAAAATGTATAATATCTCAGGGCCAACCTGTGGTGTTAAGGTGGCTGGTCCTACATGGCCATTTGCATGGTTCCAGTCCTGGACCCACAGTCTGAAACACACGCTGGGGGAATGTGCATGCATGCTTCAAATTCCAATGGTGGGAGAAATGTAGAAGCGATTGTCGAGCGACCGTTCCACACGGGGTGTGCTTTCTTACTTTCCGTCTCTCTCTGTCTGTCTCTGGTGATCTCACATACTCTCTGGTAAATTAAAAAAAAAAAAAAAAAAAAAAAAAGGTATATATCTACTTTCGTAAGGGCTTAATATTTCCCAATTTGGGGATTTATTTTCTGACTACTATAAAATAATTATTTTAGAGAACAAAATATATGTATATTATTAACTGAAGTTAGGAGATGTTTTGTGATCAGTTTAAAATTTGGGAATATTGCAGTGACATTTATTATATTTTTGTGTTTCTGCATGTCTATACTTTTTGGTTTATAAATTTTAACAGGTATTATTTGAGATATTATTTGCATTTTCTTTTCCTTTTATTTTTCTATTAATTTAATAAATTCTACTTCTTAAGAAAACTCCATACCTAAAGTGAAACACTATTCAGTGTCACTATGAATTTGCTTATTTGGGTGGGAGTTATACATAGTCATGTTATATGGGAAATCTATTCACAGAAATCTAGTCCTAGCTGCTGTTGCTGATTTCTCATAATGTTTATAAAATCAACTGGATCATAAAAACTGATACTATTCAGTTGCATAATTTTCAGAACTGCTATTCATGCAACTAAAATGAATGACTTAATTCTTAGGGCCACATATTTTAGAATGCATTTAACTCTTCCATGTCCCATTGTCCCTTTCTCATGGACTCCTTGTTAGGAACTTAATGAAAAATGATGACATAGCTGGTAATTTGCATGGTTTCTTGCCATCTTATAAAAAGCATTTTGAATTTCAAAACTGCAACTCTCATAAAACCTTGGTAGTTTCCCAGAATTTCGTATAAAATAAATTAAGAACATTCAGAGTAATATCCAATGGCAATATATTCTTATGGTTTCTTTGTCTCTTATTCCCTGGCTCTCTCAATCTTCTCCTATCTTGTTCACATTTATAAACACAATATAGCTATTAATAGATAATTGTAAAATTATTCATATCTTGACAACTGAGATATGATTACATTATTTTTAGCTAGAATTCATATTGAATATAAAATAATATAGTAAATTTATTAAGATATCATATAGCTTAAACATTGTGTTTTTTTTTTTGTAGAAGGATAATAACAGATTGTTTTTTCTAACTAAACATGTTTGTGATATATTGGCTTGTCAGAAAAGTAATGATGTATTTTTTCTATGCAAAAATGTGCCATGACTTTTCTGACAACCCAATATGTAAGTGGGGATATTTAATGACAATGCCAATTGTTTGCATTCTACATTTTTACAAATATAATCCTTTCTTTTTACTAGCAATACATTTGTTAACAAGTTTTTACATGCAATGCATTTATAAGAAGTGACTTCATGATTCCTGCCTCATTTGAGAGATGAAAATAGGCTATATGCTGATAGGAAAAAAAATAAAATAATTAAGGCTAAAATGAACCATGTCAAACATCAAGCTCTTATTAACATGTTTTATCAATTTACCGACTAATCAAATGACAACTGTAGACCATTTACAGTGTAGTAATTTAATGGCTTGTAAACCTGAAATAAAATGACATTTAAGTCTTTTGTACATCTGTAAAACAAGTTGTTAGACTATTATAGGTCTAAATCACAATACTTAATTTTACATTTAGATAAGAACATAGATATTTTCCAAATAAATTGAGATAGAATTGAATAAAACCTCATATTCATTATCAATCTGAAAGAGCCCACAAATAAAATTCTTCAAAAACATATATCTATGCTTTATTGATTACTTTTTTCTTGCAACAGACAAATGGAAAGAGATTAATTTTGTTACATTGGGTACCTGGGGGTCAACACAAATCTATGACATTTTAGGAGGGCTTTTCTTTTCTGAAAGTGCAAAATTCCTGAGGATTTCCTAGGAGAAACATTTAATATTACTATATTTATTATTTTTTTAGCTTTAAGTCAGATTATCACCATGTGTATTTATTTATTTTATTGCAACGTAATGGCTATGTCACTGGACTCCCACGTAGTCGACCGTGGTTCAAGTCCTAGAACCGGCGGCTTAAACTCACGTCAGGCATGTGTGCATACATGCATGCCCAAGATCCCAAGAGGAGAATGGAGGAGAAGGGATTGCAGCGTGGCCATCCCCCCTGGGGGGTGATTTCTCGCTTTCTATCTCTCTTTCTCTCTCTGTCTTTCTGCTCCAAATCCCAGAAAGATAGAGAAATCAAGAAGACAGGAGATGGGATTGGGACGTACCATGCCCCATATGAGGTACTTTCTTCCTCTACCTCTCCATCTCTAATGACAACGTATGTCCAATGGCAATTAAAAAAAGGAAGAAATGGAAATATATGTTAATGAAGAACAGAATAAGAAAAAGAAGAAGAAGGAGGGGAAAAGAAGAACAAGAAGACAGAAAAAGTGATATTCTTATTATGTTCTGAGAAGTCCAGCAAATAGAAGAGTAAATAGAGGTCATGTTTCTTACTGGTGTCAAAGTGTATGGTGTTCTATGCTTTGGAGTTCTATGTCATATGCTTTACAGTGTTAAAAGGAAGATAAATATACAGTCCTTTCTGGCAGTTACACACATACACACACACACACACACACACACACACACACACATATTTGCAATAAACTTATTATCATCTGAAGTCTTTCTTGAAACACAATTGTGAAAAAAAATGATTAAGTTTAAAAGAGTATG